>CAEGAF010039400.1:0-17559 GCA_903067075.1 Micropoecilia bifurca | reverse complement strand
ACACACACACACACACACACACACACACACACACACACACACACACACACACACACACACACACACACACACACACAAATATAATAGTACAGCAAAGCAAAAAGCACACAATTCATTTGGTCTTTGACTCTTGCACAGGCAGTTAAATTTTCTAAATTGGATTCTTCCTCAAAGGACCCATCCAGTCTTTGACAGTGAAAATAATCCTAATAACAGTTAAAAATAAAGTTTTCTGAGCCCCCTTTAACATTAGTTTTATTCATTCTGTAGCCTTAAACCATTTCACCTTTCTTCATACTTATTATTTTCTATAAATTCAGTCATGAGTTATTTATTTTTACTATATTTATCAGAAAACTGTACAAGATGCTAATGAATAAAGTAGGTATTCACTTATAATGCTTTTGGAAGCTCTGCCCTAAAAGGTCCCTGAACTCATTAGGATTTTTAAATTGTTTGAGAATTGGCATCAGCTAATACCAGTTTGATTACCATTACAGTTAATAATATATGCTGAAATAAATAAATATATGAACCTTATCATTTATTTATAAAACCCCGCAGCCAGATGCAGTTGTACATGTCTGTTGTTTAAAATGTGGTAAAGAGAAAATAAATCTCTCAAAAAAATCTGGTTTTGGGTTTTTTTTGCTCCCTTTGCTGTTTTATCTTTTAAGACGACTTGTGGGTTGTTTTGGTGTAATGATTCAAACTCTTCACTCAGGAAAAAAAATCTGTCTCCATTATTGATAGTTAATACCTGAGGCCATCACCTCTGAGTATTTGTATTTTTGTCTGGATAAACCAGTTACACTTTTTCAAAAAATAAAATAAATGAAGAATCATTCTATGGTGTATGTAATTTAGGCACTTAAAATTACTGGTAAAACAGAGTTTACATGTATTTCAACTAATATATCCTTGTCGTCTGTCGGGACATTTTCCATGTTAATAAACAGAATGTAATTTACTTTTGGTGGTATTTGACCAGGTTAGAGTGTAACATCATATTCTCATATTAACCCACATTTTAGATTTGAATATACTTCGAAAACCTGACTGGACCAGGTGTCTATTTGGAGAAGATGATTCAGAGAGACAGCGAGAGAGAAAGAGCTGTTTCATTTGTAAATTGAGGGAGCTGTAATATGATGGCTATTTGAGATGGCTACTTAAATGTGATAGGCCATTAGCTATTCATCCCTGCTGCACTATTAATGCAAGGTATGGAAAATGCAATCATGCAAATCTCCCTTCGATCAGAGCCTTTCATAGAGGAATAAGTGCTGACGGCATGGAGGGGAGGGAGCGTTAAAAATGGGCACAGGATGAGTCTTAAAATCTCCACTTTCTCGGTGCTTTCTACTCTCGTCGACCCGTCTTTGTCCTTACTCATTTATCATTGGCTCCTCTCTTTAATTGGAAGATGTTATGGTTCCTTGTGTCAGGAGAAAGACATGACAAAGGAGCTTGCTCCGTGCAGAGCTTCTCATCTTAAGGCTTCTACCACATTACTGGTTTAGCAAACACAATTAGCAACGAGTATTATATAGAATTGAATATTCACTCTTTTGTTAAAAAAGCCTGCTCTGCTTGTGAATGTAAAGAAAAAAATCTTATTTTCAAGCATTTATTGAAGATGTCAGTAGATGTCAAGATTTAACTGTTCATATTGTGAACTTTTTCCTTTTTTGAAAGTGTTTTTGTCAGTCAACTGCTTTGTTAAAATTGGCTTACTGATATGTTTATCCATTTAATTTCATTCAGTTTTATATTGTGGCACTTTGCTACAAATGTATTGTCAATGCACATTAAACGACAAATTAATCCAATTCATGAACATAGATAATACATTTCTGTTTAATTAAAATAATAGCAAAAAACATACATTGCAGTTATTATTTATAATGCAAGGTCAGTTTATTAAGTCAAATTGTAAAATCTTTTCTGAGAAAACCCAAATGATTCACTTGAGTTCTGGCTTTGTTCCTCCACAGCAAGAAATGTGTAACAGTTTTAAATATATTATGTTTTAAGTTTGTACATTTACTACCAGCAGCAAATCCTCTAAAACACAAACCCTCCAAAACAACTAATTTGGAAATATCATTTGAATCTGATGGGAATGTTAGTGCTCTGAAAATCATTATTCTATTGAAACATTTCCTGTATGTTTTACCATGTTTATCTGATAGGATGCTGATTTAGAATTATAGCTAAAAATATCTATCATGAAATAATTCAGTATTTCCTTACTCATTTCAGGAAATGAAGCTTGAAGTCAATTTTATGAAACCATGATACTTAGTGCAACACAAACATGAAGAGTTGGACCACAGCCAATCAGAGGGTGATACCTGGCTTTCACCTTTTCTGATTGGTTTAGACCAGGAAATGGGCCTGGTGGATGTCTGCTGTTGAGCCACAGAAAGCTGACTAAGGTTATGTTCTGGATCAAGCAAAGATCATGATGATTATAGAAATATACTGAAGAAACAGTAGTTTTCACACTGAAGCTTGGTGTTATCAATATATTTTTGCAGCTTCTTTGTGCTCTGTCTGCTTTTTCTGTCTTAACTTTTTATATTTTTTATAGACAGTTGTAAAACCTGTCTGTAATACCTGCACTGTGTTTTGTTGTGTCATAAATTGTAAATGCTTTATATGCATATTGATCGTTTACTCCACCTCCACTTCTTCGGGTCTTTTTCATTGTTTGACCTGCATCATAAACCAAACAGCCACACAGTTGCCTGCATTTTACCAGAGCTCATTTGATCTTGGCAGCTCAGACGGGCAAATTGGACTTGTTTTATTTATTTATTTATTTATTGAGGAAAATAACATTACAGCATATGAGATTTAAAATGAGCACCTAGTAAATACTGTTTTTAATATGAGCATCTAAACACAGCAATCCAAAAGCAAATCCCAAATTATAAACCTTAATAAAATTCTACAAAATGATTTAACTTGCATTTCATTGAAAATCATCTTAATTCTTCATTTAGTTCAGATAAAAGGTGTTTTTTTTATCTGAACTGTATTATTTTATACTACCATCCATCCATTGTGATTATCATTTTATATCCCCATTTTCATCCTTTAATATAGTTTTGTTTTAGTAGAGGTAAATGTTGACTTTGGGCAAGGTAAAGCACAGCAGACCGACACCAGCACTGTAAAATATTCACACAGCTCTAATCTTCCTCTGGAAGATCTGACTTCATCCACACTTCATACCTTCTGAATCTCTCTAAACCTCTTGATTGAGCTTTGGTTATGCAATCTTAGAAGACTGTTGCTGTGACACCTTTTCCTCCCACTCAGCTTTCCATTAAAATCTGTCTGTGGACAATGGAAGGCCAGCAGTTTTTTCCCCATGAATGGATAGGCCATAAAACTGGACAGAACTTTTCTGCAGTAAAAATTCTTTTTTGTTCTGCTGTAATTTTTTATTTTTATCTCCTGCAAGCTCTAGTTGGTAAAATTAACATAAATACACCCAGTTTTTTTCTTTTTATTGCATAGTAATCTGTTTGGATGGACCACTATTCTCCTCTCTGATAATCGCATCTTCAGGACAGGTCAAAATTTTTCCCTGAACAAGCCTGATTGAATGCTTGAGTTTATTAAACATGTAGCTGTTCTAAGAGTGTTGTATCCATCTGTAAGTCATTTGGGAATCATTTCTTTTTTAATGTTCATTAACTATTTACTTTGCATTTTTACTGCAGGTGTTGGTGCAGTATAATGTTGCTGCATAATCATTACATACACATTAGAAGAATGCATTAAAAACGCCTACTATAAGAAGTCCCTAAAAGATGATTTGGAATTTGTAAATATAAATATTAAAAAGGCCAAAACTTACTTGGGAGTTTGGTTGGTCATTCTTTCCCTTAAAGCATCAAACCGACATGAACGAAAGTCAATTGTTAACTTAAGAACAGACCTGTTGGAATCACTTTGTTTATGTTTGATTAAAAAAAGTGTCACTGATAACTTAATTGAACAAAACTGTGGCCCATAAAACCTGCCACTTAAATCTTGCTCAGTTTTTACATCAGCCCTTCTCTGCTTCCCTTTTATTATGGCGAAGTGAAATATGGTTCTGTGAGGCTAGTCACTTTAAGCAATTGAACCTGACAGTGAATTTCCCAAAAATACTTTTACAGCCTCTCATAAAAATACTTCATCAAGCCTCAAAATTGTTCATTAGCATATTCATCCAGGATAGGCTAATGCAGTGCGCTTTAAATTAATATGCCACTAACTGTACAACACTTCATGAGCAGAAGAGATGGGAGATGGGAGAGAGAGGGGGGAGAGATGGCGAGGCGGCGAGATGGATGCTTTCTTTGCCACCTTGTGAAATATGTAATACATCTTCATTTTAACGGGTGTTGTAAATGTCAGGGCACAGATATTCCCTTAATGAAAAGATCACCCTGTGTCCAGAGTTTGACAAATGTGTCTGGTTTGAGCTGAAACCCGGGGAGTCGTCATCCTCTCCCACTTCCAACAATTTAAGGTGTTAACAAACTCAAGCTGTTGCTTCCTCCTGTGCAGCCCTCAAGTTGATCAGTTTCAGATTAAACCTTGGTGCAATCATCTGTTGACGTGGCTGTGGGTACTCTCTGGTGTGGCCCGTGGTGATTTGCTGGGTGGCGCCTAACCTTGATCTGTCACGTCAAGCAGGCGCAGGTCCACAAACGAACGACTTAACCCTAAATTAAATTGGCTTCAAATCAGAACTGTGGCCTCCATCTTTGAGCATGAAATAAACTCCTTTCATCTGGCCCAAGGATGTCCATGAAATGTGAAATTCAGAAATGTTTTTATATTGATTCAAACCCCTCAAGAAAAACTGTTGCCATAAGATGCTGTGCACGTTTTTATTTGATTATTTATTTAGGTTTTACCAGGCTGCACCAGATTCTGAACCGGCTGATATTAAATTGCATTTTCATGTCGTTCAACTCGGAGGTGTTATTTTTTGTGCTGACTTTGTACCACAGAAGAATTTTATTTCTCCGTTCAACTGATGGGATTCAGTGATTTTTGTCTCCTTGTATGGTATTTTTTGGTTATTTCACAGAGAGGCTTATGAAATTCAAGCAGTTATTACCACTTTTCATGATAATTCTCAACTATTTGCCACACACCTTATAAAAGTTCCTGAGTGACTCAATATTATTGGCCATGCTTTAATACTTGCATATAATTGCTTTAACAGATCATTGTGTCACCTTTAGGGTTCTGGTATACCTTTATGTACCAGCATGAGCAGTTCGTGTGGAGGTCCACAATTCTCTTCCTGACATTTTGCTAGATTTCTTTGCATATATCTAAAATGTCTCTCTCTGAAGCAGTGCTTTTGCCGTGTTGCTACAAATTACATCCACAGGTGTACATATGTTTAACTCAAATGCTCTGAATTACTCTAACATAAGCTGACAACGCCACAGCCCCATCATCTGGACTTTCTAAAATTTATTAAATTCATATATGCCAGTTTTAGTTCACATAATCTTCTGAATTTTAAGAAAGTAATAAAAAAAAACCTCTAAAAATGTTTCTCTCCTTTGACTTTTTCGACATTGTATGTAAAGTCATGGTCTCAACTGTAAATCTGTCATGCTACTGTAGGATTGCAAAAAGGGTTGGCTTTGTTTCGAGGATCTGAAGAGTGTTGCATTGCCCTTAAACATGCCAACAAAACTTCATCCTTCTCCGACAGTTAAATGCAAACTTACAACAATTTCACTGACATCAATTTACCCCTAAAAGCTGCGCCGCACTGAGTCATTACAGAGCATATGCTACAACTCCACATCCGCAGGGGAAGTGGGAGCAGGGAGAAAATGAAAATTCAGCATATAGATGTGGCTTTGTTTTAGCTCTACTTTACAGTACGCAGGTGCAGTGGTTTTGTCATTATGTGTAGCAAGAGTGATTTTGAATACATTATAATATTATGGATTTTTTGCTCAACGGGAAAAGAACACAGTTTGTACTGCTTAAAGAGTTCCTGTCTGAATTTTGCTTCTTTTTTTCCCCACTCATTTTCTGTATATTCATCTCATTGCGTAACTTCAGAGCGGGGCTGTCCTCCACCACAGCTGGAGCATTGAAGGAAAGGGAATTACACATGAATAATTGCTTGATCTACTGTCAGGGCAGATTGTATAGGTACAGTCTTGCTATTAATACTTTGACTCAACAAAATCAATATGTTTAACCACTGGAATCCAACAAAGAGGGAAACAGCCACTTGTTTACGGTACCACTTGAACCACCTTTGACAGTTTAAAGTAGAGCCAAAAAAGAGGTCAGCATTTCAAAAGGCCAAAGAAAACATAACCCTATGTATTTAATTCTGACATTACTGTATATTGGACAGAAATATCGTAAATTCAGACCAAAGGCATAGGAAATTCAAAATATCTTTGGCAATAAATAGATCCCACCCCTTAGGAGCATATCTGCTGTCAAGAGTTTCCTATGATATACAGAGTAATTCCTTTTCCAACTCATTATCATGTCTCTATCAACATTCACTTCCTGTGCTCAGTGTCCTGGGGGTCCTTCTGAAAACATTAAACTATTTCCATAATTAACCAAATATCAGGCCTCAGAGTGATCTGTTTTTGGCAGATAGGTTTAACTTTCCAGCTTAGCCTTCCTGTCCACTTCTTATGTGCAGCCTGTGGGTTTGGCATGCGGTTAAGATCTCTGGCCAGCATTAAATTGGGCAGCTGTGGTATTTTCTTAACCTCCCAGGCTTCCTGGATGCCACAGAAATGTATTTTCCTCCAATAATAGTGGTGGTTAAATAAGATTAAGTAGATTTGGATGCAGGCTTGTTACAAAATGCAAACAGGATTTCACATGGTTTACCTTCAGCTGTGACTTTATTATCACTCTTCCATAAAGCAGACGATTGTCGATCATTGGTCTTTTGGCTGCTTCTGATTTTTGCTCTTCTTGCCCGGCTTAAAGTTTCGGAGGACAGCCAGGTCTTGGTATGCTTGTAGATGTGCCTTGGGCTTTTTCTTAAACTTAACTGTGGTCAATCAGAAGTTAAAAGTTGGGACAATAATTTTTCACCTAACCCTGTTTTAAACTTCTTCACAACTTTATCCCTGGGCTGTTGACTGTGTTCCTTCCTGAAGCCTTTAAAGACCTGCTGTATTTAAAATGAGAACAAATTACACAGGGCATTTATAAATTAGCAAAGTGTTGTAGTTGTATATTATTTTAAAAATCTTTTTTCATCAACATTAAATCATTAAAACACAAAGTCTCGGTAAGTTATTGGTATATAAATTAAAATTTATGTAGAAGTGTAGAGACTTTTAATTCTTTCTTTACTTTGATCGCTTTTACCAATGTTATGGGCCCAACACTCAAGATAGGAGTCATTGTTCAAAGCTAAATGAATGGATTTTGAGGCTGGGGCATGTTTTTTGTGTAACCTTGGTCTACCTTGTTGTAGCAGACCTATTTTCCTTTTTTTATAGATTGTATGTGTCTAAAAGCTCTCCTGTGGTCTACTTCTTTCTGTGTTCATCAATCACAGAAAGAGGAAGAGACGGAGGGATGCAAAGTGAAACAAACCGTGAGGCAGAGAGAGAGTGTGCACAAATTCACAAATGTAGTGACCACTAATGGCTTTATTGGAATGATACCAGTTATTAATTATGCCACCCTCTCTCTTAAAGAAGACAGAATACGGAGAAGGAAGGTTGAGTTAAGGGTGTGAGCCGCACCATCTGTAACATGCTGTCTCGACTAATAGCCAGAACTCAGCTTTCACTGATCACTGGATGCCTCTTTCGTAACTGATGGGACTTGTGTGTGTTTCTGTTTTCAGATGGTGTGTGTGTTGATGCAGCAATGCGAGTGTGCTCATCTGGCAGTAAATCTAATCACTCGCAGTGTGTGTGGTGTCGTGAGTGGAAGTCTAATTCCGTCCATGTCACTAGTCTTACCCAGCATGCCAGAAGACGACCCGTCCTTGTCCTCTTTCTCCTCTGAACTCAGTCGGTCCATCTGTTCTTGATCTTTCCACAGGAGAAGCATCTTTTTCTCCTTCAACCGAATAACTATTGACGGAGTCGGAGATCATGGCAGAAATCCATTTGTCTCTTACCAGTTGGGGCTGTAATGGGCCTTGAATGTTTTTGTTGGAGGACGGCTGTGCATCACCATTTCCCGTCTTTGCTTCGCACAGCACCGTTCAGCATGCCTGACACCTGCCAACATACACAACAAGCGTGCATGTAATCCTCGCTTAGTGATTCTATCATCCGAAAATGAACACCGCAAGTCACTGTCGTCGTGATTCATTGGCCGCAGATTTCTCGTCATGTGTGGAGTTTGCTTTACAACTCATGTGCAATGCCAAACCGCTGTTAAGTAGAAAAGAATATAGACAGTATGAGATATTTCTCTGTGCTTTTTCTTGTTGTTTTTAGAGGCTCTATAGGCCTTTTGCATTGGAGCTGAAGAGACAGTGGGAATGTCCAGAGGGAACAGACTGATTATCGTGTCTCTGGCTCAAGCTACTTCCACTCTGTGATTAATTTCGGGTGGTGTGTGTGTACGTGTGGTGTTTTACTGAGCTGTGCTTGAGTTTTAGTGTGTGTGTGCAGGTGATTGGGTCTGAGGTGTAGATCTTAATGGAGCCAAAGGGATGATTACACTGAAAAGGTCAGATTTGTCTCCTGCTCCTGCAATTAACACACCAGAGAAGGAGGCACTCTGGATCAGTAATGCAGACGCGGAGAAAGGAAGATGGAAAAACCTCATAGAAATTTCGATTTGGGGAATCAATGTCAGCTTTGTATGATTTCTTTTATGAAGATATGCCAAGTCATGAAACCACAAAAATGTCTGTCATGTCATTCCTACAGTTTAAAGTATTTTAATTGAAATGTGAGAGAAAGTGCCTACTGGCATGACTTTTCTCTGGTTACCTGGAGCACAGAGTAACACAATGCCACCTCTTCCCCTGTCTGTAAGTGGTCACTACTGGTGAAGTCTCTGAAAGAAGATTAATCGCCCCCTTTCTCATATTAAGGAAAAATTAATTTTGTTCTTTGGAGCCATTTCTGGTCCTGAAAGACATGGACAATCCTGGTGTGGCTACTGCAGGATTGAAAGCAACTTCTCAAAGTAAAGCTACTGAATTTAAAAAATGAACTTATTAAACTACGAACTGCTTTCTGCTGACTGTCTACATGAGCCTGACTAATCAATCAGCTAATATCAACTCGTCGTACTCCTGGTTTTACTCTATAAAGAGAAGGATGGTATAACATTAGATTTTAATTCTAATTGTATTATTGAAAGAGCATTGTTGAAGGTTTTTGAAGCAGAGAAAATGCATTATTGAACCTTGAGAATCTTTTGATACAGTTGATCACAACATTTTACTGGTAAGGCTTTGGACATAATTGAATCACTAGAACATTCTTTAGTTGTTATATGAATCAAAATAAATATGTTGTAAAATTATTATCCAAGTGTAATGACAATGGTGTTCATTACACTTGGATAAACCTTGCTGCCAAGGCGCAAGGTTTGGGTCCCGTGGTTTCTAATCTGGTATTGGTGGTGACATTAGGAAGTATGGTATTAATTTTGAATCTGATGTGAAGATAATGCACAACTCTATTTTAGATGCACGTTTTAATTGTTAGATACAGGGTTATTGATGGCATTTAATTTTCTTTTGCTCAGTCAGAGAAGAACGTTTCTGTCATGGAACCTCAGACAAAATCCATCAAAGTGTAAATTGCATTGGCAATGGACCCTTTAGAACAAGTAAAATAAATCCGAGAAACATTTAACATAACTCAAAATGTCGGATATCACATAGGAAATGTCATAAAGTATGTGTTTTATCATCTGAAGCACGGTTCTCTCAGTTCGATACTGGGTCACTGATATGTACGTTTATGACATATTGAATTGATTAGTATGATGCCTTGCTTCCTCGTGTTGATAAGAAAAGCACAGTTCCTCTACAAATACTGCATTAACGTTAGCAATTTTAAAATACGGACATTAGACATTTGAGAATTGACTTTAAAGGGTTTTTACTTTTTAAAAGTATTATGGATTTTAATCCAAGCTATTTGTTCGATTTTTCCTTTATAGCATTTGCTACAACCCCTCAGACTTAAGCTGAGACCAAACATGACATTTAATTTCATATTTTTATTTATCTCTTTAAAACATTTTCTACTAGTTTGTTTTGTTTAGTTATACTTGTGATACATTTTTAGACTTATTTTTAAATGTTATTGAACATGAGATGCCATATTTTCTACTTTAATTTGTCTCTTGGCTAAAGTATATCTTTACTCTTAATTTCTCATTGAGTTTATTATATTTGCCTCTGTTTCTCTCATTTCCTAAGTTCCACATTTTATTTGACATTTTATTCTAGTTGCTTCATAAATATTGTGAGCTATGCTTAAGGCTATGACACCTTTGGAATCTCAATTTGGCCCATGCCTGTTTGGCAGATATCTGATTTACATACGAGTTTGTAATGATTTACATCCTTTACTATTGGTGAGTATTTCTGAGGGCTGCCAAACCTTTTTAAACTTTTTGTTTTGTGTCAGTTAGAAAAGTAAGCGCACGTCAAAAACATTCACCCCTTTTGTGACTCATGAACACATTTTGTAAGCTTTTCAAAGTGCTTTTGAAATCCCTGTTCATTCCAAAGGCTTGTATTTTTATCCTCAAATTCATATAAATTTTTCGACAGGCTCCGTCTCTGATGAGGGACCTGTGTTTTTTTTAATCATGGATGAGGGTAGAGAAGTGTTGCTTTGTACTTTTGTGCCTCTTGAGTAGATTGTGACAGATTTAGTTTGGAGTGACACCACTCAGCTGAAGATTACAGCAGCTCTGACAGAACATGTTTGGAGTCAGTGTATAGATTCCTCAGTGACTGAAGCATGAATAAATTGGGGTATATAGAGCAGACTGCTGAACTTCAACTTCAAAAGTTCCCTCTTCATATCCTCTGCACAAAGTCAACACTGACATTGTGTTTAGTCTGTGTTTGAAGGGTGTCCAAAATGGTTGTTCTTTGTCAGGGATGTTTCTTCAGTTGAAGGTTTGAAGATGAGTCTGACATAAAGAACAGGTTTCTGACTTTTGACCCGTCTACATTGGAGTACTTGTTATAAAACCTGAAAACTAAAGAATAAAGACTCCATGAAATGCAGCAGCTGAATCTGATTTAAACAGAAATAGACAAGATTTGAGATGTAAATACTTGATATTCAAAATATCAAGTATTTACATACTGAAGCTCTGTTTAGTAAAGAGATTTGTAGAACAAGAACCACAAAGTCTTTGTTTGCATTTCTGCATTGCTGTTATTTACATTGTGTCAATAGTGCTTTATTATGCAAGTTTATCATAAAGAATCCAGAGGCACCAAACTATCTGTCTGCACAACAATTAGATGAATAAAACTCTGCATTCAAAGTGCATAGTGATGTAGTGGAATACAATACTCTCTGGACTTTTATGGTCTCCAAGAGTTCAAGTCCTGTTGGAGACCATTGATTTTCATCAATCTGCCTCAAAAGCACCTTAGATGTTCTTACTATAATGTCAACTGTTTTTCATTTATCTCTGCTCTATTCACTTCAATATTTTAAGCTTATAATTTTTGGACCTGCAACTAGACATGTTTCATGAAGCAACATCCATTTGATTGTGCAGGTTGTCACAAAACACGAAGGTTTTAAGCCTTGAGTTTGTTTTAGAAATATAGAATTATTGTTCTTTGCTCTCTTATTCATTTTCCTCATTGTCCTCATCTATTTCATTTATGTCCTAGATTTTGTTGGTCTATCGCAAAACAATCTTGTCTTGTCTTACCCACCCCCAAAAAACCTTGTGGTTTGTGACTGTAAAATGTATAATACTGGAAAATCTCAAGGGGATTCAATAGTTTTGCAGTGCACGTTATATTGTTAAAGGCTTCGCTTCTCATCATAGTTCTTTATGCTTTATATCTTACAATTTCCCCAGGTGTTTCACTCATTGAATTTAACTCATGAAATAGCAATTCTGGGTGAATTGCATGACTCGGTTCATAACCAGCAATTACCCACGCTGAGAAGACTACAATTATTCGGGGGCTTAATTGTTGTTTAGCAGTCTAGTCTGGTAAAATATTTTGGTGTGTGGCAGCTTGTTGTTCTGGACAGGTAGCGGCGTGCTGCGCTGCGCTGCACCGCCGAGGGATTTGGGTTTCACTTCCTGCGCCATCCTGACAGCGACGAGCTCATTATTTCCAGCCCGTTCTTCTGGGAGCGTGTTACAGTTGCCTCTCATGCATGCGCACTCTCACCCGGGTTTTGGACCACTTGACCTTGGTTGCCATGACAGCGGCAGTAAGAGCTGAGCTGAGGTGTCACTGTGTCTCTCTGATGAGTCCCAAGGCTCGCTGTCCCCGGCCCACCCGTGCTCTGTGTTTGTGTGCATGTGTGTAATGATGATTAATACCTTTGTTTTGAAAGCCGCCGGAGAGTTGCAGCACGTTGGCTTCGAAGTGTTTGCTTGTGGCTCGGCGCGGACCCTTCCCTGTTTGTGTGCGTCAGCGGTGTTATACCCTCGTAGCTGTCAGCGGAGGGATTGTTGTTTATAGTTTTGACACCCCACATCTTGTTCCTGTTGTTCATCAGCCTCTCGCCATGCTCATAAGAAGGTTTTGATTTAGCTCTACTCGGTCAGTTTTCTGTCCGGCATCGAAACGAACGTGAAAACAAGAGAGGCTGGTGGCTTGGGCCTAACCAAACGGCAATTAGGGCGACTCGTGGATCCTCCATTAATTAGGTGGTTAGGTATCTCTCAGCCTTTCACAGTGCCTGTGACTTTCAGAAACTCTCATTAATATGTTTTTTGTGAAGTTAGTCATTATGACACATTCAAATGAAATTGTATTTCACAGGGGTGGCCCTGCAGGCATGCGTACATGTTTGGGATTTTCTTCTCAGTCATGTGTCAAACGTCTTATTAGTATGATTACTTCCTGTTTGCAACCTTAATTCATTTCTGCTGTGAACCTCCACCCTTCCTAGAGATTACTGATTGTACATAAGAGAAAAAAAAACTAATCTGAAAAAACTGTTGGGGCAAAGAAGGAGGTAATTCTTAGTTTGCCTTATATTGATTTTAAATATATTTTTAAGCATCTAGTTTGCCTTTACAAGATGTTTTTTTCTTTTATTCAATAAGCTCCAAATTATTGCCTTTCACAGTTTTAATTGACTGTCCACAAAATGAAGAAATTCAGAAAGCAGTGACAGCTGGAAATTAGCCTCATATTTCTCTGTCAACTAATAATGTGTTGGGGACAATTAGCTGAGTTTCCCCCCCCTTGTAGACATTGCTCTGTGTTTAGTAACCATTTGTTATTCTAATAGTAAGTGTAAAGCACTTAAAAATGTATATGAAGCCGGGATCTCATTTCTTATTGGTTGTGAAACTAATTGCATTGTTGTATACAAAAAAATAAATATATATCTGTATAGATTATTAACTAATGTCTCTTTGTCTCTTTCTTTTTTTTTTCATGCTGCTGCTGCTGTTTCTCCACTAAATCAAGGTAAGTTAACCAACCATTGCAGCTCCCCATTTAGCTGATTTTAACGCCACTTGTTGATGCATTTTTGGGTGTTGTGTAAGCAATTTCTCTTCCATTTCATATATATATTTAAAGTGAACATTATAGAAAATTCCGCCAAGAGCTGCTTATGGAAGAAGTGGCTATTGACAGTCTTTCTGTCTTTAGTTACTTTTTTTTCTTTTCAGCACTTCTTTCCTCCTTTGCCTCTGTCTTGCTTTCATCTGTCTTCTTCTCTCTCTGGCCCTGGTCTGAGGGTTAATTTTTAATACTTCGCTTATGTTCTTTGGCCCCAGATGAAGAACAATTTTCATAGCTTCTGGACGCTGTCCACCAAGAAAAAAAATCTTATGCTTCTTTCATACGTCTCCCTGTCTTCTCTTCCTTAGACTCTTTTCTCCTTTTCCTGTGCTCTCATTTTTTCATCCATTTTTTTTTTTGTACCGTAAGTTTCTGGAGAGGCAGCGAGACAGTCAGAGATAACACTCATTCCTTTACAAGGCCTGGTCTGGCTGATCTGCTGTGCCTTGCGTAATCTTTGATACATTACAAGAACAAACTGCAATGCAGTTTTCTATTCTATTCTAATGCAAAGACGTGCATAAATGGGTAGTATATGGTCAACTGTTTGTAGGTTTCAAAATAATTCAACACTAAATAATCTGAAAAGCATCGTATGCATTGGTATTAAGTCTGCTTTACTCTAGCACCCCAAAATAAAATCCAGTTCAACCAGCTGTCTTTAGGAGTCAACAAATTAGTTCAGAGCTGTGCAATTTAATCTCAGTATAAATCCGGCTGTAGTTTGAGGACATCAGAGGTTTGTTATAGAACATTATTGAATAAACGGCATCATGACGACCAAGGAACACAGCTGACAGATCAGTGACAAGCATATGAATCAGTATTTTGAGCACACATCCTACATAGCACTATTCAGTCCTCCACGACTGCAAACCTATGAATACATTGCCTAAACTGACGGGCCGGCCAAGGGGACCATTAATCAGAGAAGCAGCCGAGAGGGTCATGGCAAGACAGGAAGAGCTGCAGAGATCCACAGCTTAGGTTTAATAACTATTAGTCATGCACTGCAGCAACTCTGGCCTTGCAGCAAAAGTGGCAAGAAGAAAACATTGTTGAAAGAAAGCCATATGAATTCCTATTTATAGTTTGTCACAAGCCTCGTTGGGAACAGAGCAAACATATGAAGGCTGATTCTCTTGACAGAGGAGACATGCAAAACTATTTATGAGGAGGGAAGCTAACATTGCACATCATTCTGAACTCATAATCCCAATGGTAAAGCATAATGTTAGCAACATGAGGTGCATATCCTGTTTTTCAGCAAAGACAGAAAATTGAGTCATTAATGGGAAAATGGGTTGGTCCCTATAAATGGACCAAATAGGCTTTAAGTGGGATGAGGTTCACCCTCCAGCTGGACAACATGTCTAAACATACAGCTAGAGCCACAATGGATGGATTTTGAACATATTTGTTTTAAAAGTTGACCAGGGAAAACTACCAAACACATTTCTGATTGTTTTTCTGTGTGTGAGCGGTCAAATCCCAAGCCTAAATCAAAATGAGAATCTTGGGCAAGACCTGAATGTTAATGCTCACAGACACTCTCTAGCCAACCTGACTCAGTTTAGCTATTTTGCAAATAGTAATAGTTGAGGACAATAAATATGCAGAGAAATACCCGAGAAGACTTGCAGCTGTAATTGCAAATAAATTGAGTTTACAAAGTTAAATGCCAATTGTGTATTGGTTTGTGGTCTTCTGTCACAAAATAGTATCTGTAAAACCAGCCATTGATTTTGAGTTTCTAATATGACAAAATGTGATGAAAGGCCAATGTTTTTGATGGAACTGCAGGCGAGGTTGTGCTCTGCTTTACTCGGGCATGGCTGTTGCTTCTGTAGCCTACTGTACCGTTGGATATGATAGTGGAAATCTTTGAGAGGGAATTAAGTGTTTGGCGCTTTGCATATTGTTTAGAAGGCAGTCAGCACTGGATTGTGGAGAACTGCATTGGCGCCAGTGAGTTCCAGTTATCCTGAGAGCTGCACACCTTGAGAGGTAATGAGATTAAAAGGGAAAGGACAGGGGATTTGTTCAACAAGCATAGAAAGAAACATAAATTGCAAACAATATGGGCGTATTAAAAGATGAAGGGTGGAATTGCCCATGTCCTTTTTTTAAGAAGTAAAATCACAGTATGCATAACCCTATGGTCTATTTTCTGTTAGGGGTTTTATTATGCTCGAGATCACTCCTCTTCTGAGAGAAAATCCTGTTCAGGTAGAATCAGCCTTCAGGGAACCCTCATCAAACCTGGATGTCCCACATCATGCAATCCTGGCCCAGTTTATGAATTATGCAGGTCAGGTTCATGACAGTGCATCCTCAGGGCAAACAGGTCAGAATCCAAATTTAAGCCAAAACAAGCACCTACAAAATCTGTCTACTGTTTTTCTTTCATATTTTCCACTGCAGTGAGGCAAAAATAATCATTGTCAAATCATCATAACAGAAATTATGCAATATGATTAGATCCACTCATGTATTACAAAGTCTTGGAAGAACCCCTTTGGCTGTCTATGGTGAACCAGTTCTCTACTCCTTCGCATTAGGTAACTCCTGAAATGATGACGACTGAAATGGCATTAAGGGTTCATTTGATGTCTGAGCTTTGTGCTCACAGTTTGAGTGGAATCTAATGACAGATGGTTCAAGTAGTGAAGTATTGTTTATTGAGGGGATTTCAAAGGTAGGGTAACAGATTGACCATTACAGCTGCTGTCTCTCTGCAGGTTATTGTATTTGATGGCGTTTTTCTCTGTTTCTTTATATTTCTGTGGCAGGCTGGAGATGTGGTGGAAAACTGCAGTGTAACAATTTTTACAAAGCTCATTTGTTTTGTTTTTTGTGCCTTGGAAATGCATTTCACTAACTTAGTTTTTTTCACCTCTTTATTTCATTGTTAATATACATATTTTGACACCTAAAATGGAAATAGGCAAATCTATAAACTTCCCAAGATATGGCCCTCATTAATAGGGGAGGCATTAAGATTATTGTTCAGTGATGCAAGCTATTTGTACATGGCCACTCTGGGGGAGCTGCAGAGATCTCCCATTCAGGTTGGACAATCTCAACTAATCTAATGTGAAATTATTAGTAAGGCTTTCTACATATCTGACTTATATAGAAAGTAAAAACAAAATGCCTACATATCATCCTGAAAACACCTGTCCTAGTGAATCGTGGGAGCGTCATACTTGGGGAATGTTTTTTTTTTAGTAGGGAAAGGGGCGTAGATCAAAGCTGAAGGGGAGATGCATGGAGACAAATACATGGCAATTGAGGAGGAAAACCAGTTAAAAGCCAGAAAAACCTGAGACTGGAGCAAAAGTTCACCTTTCAGCTGGACAGTGACCTGAAACATTAAGCCAGAGCTATGATAGAGTAGTTTATATTCATATTGATTGGTTAAAATAAAAAAAATCCAAAAGGTTTGAAGTTGTGATTCCTGCAAATTGTGGTTTCTGATATTTTTTAGCCACTTTTCAAATTTCTGTTTAGAAGAAAGTTTTGAAAACCATGCAGCCTTTTATTTCCACATCTAAATTATGCACTACTGTGTTGGAATATAACATAAATATCCAATAAAATACCGTATTTTCCACACTATAAGGCGCACCGGATTATAAGGCGCACCTTCAATGAACAGCCTATTTTAAAACTTTGTTCATATATAAGGCGCACCTCATTATAAGGCGCATAGAATAGACGCCACAGTTATGTTGCCACCCGTCCGGTATTGAACGGAACATGATTTGTTCCGTTCATTACAAATATGGATGTCTAATAATAAAAAA
>CAEGAF010039389.1:0-13483 GCA_903067075.1 Micropoecilia bifurca | reverse complement strand
CATATATAAGGCGCACCGGGTTATAAGGCGCACTGTCGGCTTTTGAGGAAATTTAAGGTTTTTAGGTGCGCCTTATAGTGTGGAAAATACGGTATATATACATATATATAGGGGGAGACCAGCTATGGTTGTAACACTTTTTGCTCCAGCACCTATAACTCACAGAATTTTTGAGCTAGGGTTTTCAAACTTTTATACAAAATACCCACATTTGTTTACCTACCCCGGTACCAGGGTAAGTTGTAACACCTGCTGGGGTAAGTTGTAACAATTAGACAAAAGAAGCAAAAACAAAGGCCACACTATGTAATATGTTTATGAGGAATAGAAAATCAGAGTACATAGACACAAAATGTTTTTCAAATGTCATACTTACCTCATGTGGAGTCAGTCCATAATACAGGTTTGCTGCCTGAGTCAAATAGTCAGCCAACATTTCCTCATTTCCTCCTGCACCTCAGAGACTTTGTTGCTGCTCCCCCCATATAACTCTCCCCATGTTACAACCATACCCGATCTCCCCTCTATATATATTTATATATATATATATATATATAGTTGTTTTTTAGATGTCTTTACTGGCCTGGTCTGATCAACCCTATGAACATTTTCTGGCAGACAGAATTTTCCATTTAACCATTTTGAAAAGGTGCTTTAAAGACACATTTTTCAGTATTTAACCCACTGACACTAGGAAGTTTCACATTAATACCTCCTATGTCTAACTGACATTTACTAATACTACTTCTCTTAAGTCATTATTTCTATCATTTCTTGCCAAAAAGGAAAAAAAAAGTATTTCTCCTGCAACTTGAAATCAAGATACAGTGCAAGCTTGCTAATAATAACTAAGCTGTAACATGTATGGGGACGTCCTTATATGGCGAAGAAACCACACAGGCATGAAGCTGTGGCGGTTCTCCCATGGCCAATAGTTACGGATGACATCAGTGACACGGTGCCCCACTCAAAAGGCCAGGCTCTCGTTCACCCTGTGTGAACGTTGTACCTCTCCTTCATTGGCCCCTTACGCGCAGGCGGCATGTGCTGGCACTGATCTCTTCCAAAGGTCTCATTATCAGCGACTTCCCAGAAACAGTCACAAGACCGCCAGCATGGATCTGAGTGTCTGGGAGCGCCGTGGCTCTGTGTGGGACTGTTAAGCGCTCACAGCGCAGCCTTCCTGTAAAATGTTACGGTGAGGAATGCGAGGAATGATGGTGACTGACTCGTGGATCCTGTCAGTTCTGATAAGATCATGTGAGACGTCCTGGCTCCAAGTGGCTCTTTTTTAGGTCTGATGATTGCAGTGATGTGTCTCTCTCTGGGTGTGTGTGTGTGTGTGTGTGTGTGTGTGTGTGTGTGTGTGTGTGTGTGTGTGTGTGTGGTCATGGTGACTTCCCGTCAGCTGATAGAGGATTGGCCTTCAATGAGATTATGTACAACTGTCAGTCAGCTGCTTCTCAGATTCTATTTTAAGAGCCACACTTACAGTATAGAAATCTGACGGGGCTTTTAAGGGCTTTCACTTGTGCTAAAAGTGAAAACAAGCTTTTACAAGAGAGTGGAAAATCTATTTTTGTCTCATAGATGAAAGAAGTTTAGATTTCATTTGAGGGAATGATTTGTTGTACACTCACAAGCCACTTCATTACGTAGACTTTTTCAGTTGCTTAGAAACCCTAAGTCACATGAAAGGAACAAAATGCATCCCCAATGTTCATTGGCCCAGAGTCACTGTTCATTCTGCACAGGTCGTAAGACACAACCATGTACACACACACTAATACCTAAAGTCAATGTCCAAAGAACAGCTAACCTGACAGTCATGAATTGGGTTGTTGGAGGAAGAAGGAGTACCTGGAGAGAACACGTTCACACATGACAACATGCAAACTCTATGCAGAAAGACCGGCTGGGATTCGAACCAAAGACCTTCCCGTGGTGCAATAGTAACAATTTATTCACATAACATGAGTCATGTGATCAACAGCTGGTTTGGCACCAACCACAAAGAAAAAAGTAGTTGGAGGATGATGGTGTGGCATGATTTTTTTAATGACTTCTCACATGAACAAACTTATTCATGCGTGACTTTAATTGCATTTCTTAATTAGAGTAAACAACAATTTGGAAATTCAGTTTCTATGTATTTATTTTTTTACATTAGCATAGTATGGTTTGAACCCATTTGTAATGGAGACTTAGCTGGTGACTGCTCTGCTCTGCAGTACATCTGTGAACACACGTTTTCAGTATTTGCCATAAATTATCAATTGGACTTAAGTTCTGACTTTGTCTTGATGGACATGCTTTGATCTACACACAACACATGATTAGGTTTAGGACTGTTGTCCTGATCTGAGTTAAACAGCCTCTAACATGATTTCCCTTCTTTTACTTTCAAACATGTTCCCAGTGAATCTGACCAGCTTCTCTGTTCACACTGAAGAAAATCATCCAAGCTTAATGATACAAACACCATAGGATGCGTTCTTGTTTATGTCTAAATGCAGCATCATTATATAAAACATGAATCTGATGACTCAGACAATGTCTTGTTCTTACTTGTATATTACTATATGCGTGAAAGTGGATGTATATGTGTTTTCTTTGTTTCATTGTAACCTACTAAGATATATAATATGCATTTTTTATAGACCTAGAAATAAGGCGATAACAACAAAAAGGGGTAAATAAAGTTTGATTAGTGATCTGTCAGATTTATATTTGTAAAACATGTTTGAAAGGCATTATACTGTTTGTAAAACAATATTAGAACTCATATATAATATCTTAGCCAAGAACTGTGTTCTTAACCATAGATTGTGTTCTAAAGAACTAAACGTGAATTAGAAAAATTAGGTCAGAAGATTATTAGACTTTACAAGCTCTGTTTAAATATCGTATCTGTATGTTTAAGTTTAATAACTCTACAGTAATTGTTGACTGTCATGTGTGTTTGGACTAAAATAGCATAATGAATGGCATTTCTGGTCAGTTAACACATTCAGATAAGAATGAGATAAGCCTCATATGAGCTGGGTTTGTATTGCAGGTGATGATGGCAGAATGTAGCCAGGTGTGTTAGGATTACTGTTCCCTTGTGTTTTCCTTCACAGAAAGTCCCACAGGTGGCTTCATCCACTTATTACTCAATAAAGGAGTGCAAACAGATGCACTGGCCTGTAGGAAGACATAAACCTGCACAGCTTTAGCAAACAATGGCTCCACTCAGGTTAATAAAAAAATTAATAAAAGAGGGTTTTCCATAAACATAATTGTGAAGATTATTCTTTCCCCCTGCAGTCCTGTCAGGTTGCTTGGAAAAAGTTATCGAGTCACATTTCTTAGGTTTCGAGGCAAAGGGAGAAAGTCAAATGTCTTCAGTAGCAGCTGCTCTGCTGCAACAAGGCCAGTGAGTGCAAGAACCTCAGTTAAGGTGACTTGCAGATCTTCCAACTGCAGGGCAGAATGAGCACAAGCCTCGAAACACGGCGGGATCAGCAGCACAGCCGCGTGAACCTCCAGGAAACAACCCCGACCTTTCAGTCACAACTGCGAAGTGCTGTGTCTGCAGAGAGGCCCGTAGCATTTTGTTGATTAGCAGCACTTTATTAAGAATGCAGAGAAGAGCACATTGTTTTACATACCAGACTGCTGCAAAACGAGCAGTTCTCGTAAAAGACTAGGGTCAGCCCGAGGCCCGGGTCACATGCAAAGAGGGACGGATTCAAAGGTTATCTTTGTTTATTGACTGATATGACCGCAGCTTGACTCATGTGGTCCCGGACACACGTTAGCATACATTAGCAGCATCCTTATGGACGAATCAAGAACTCCTGTTTGCATACAGACTGACAATCGTGTGAGCAAATCCAAACCCTAACTGACATACTGAAGCTGGGGGGAATCTAAGGGGGGGTAGATTTTTTTCTTTGCCAACCCAAGATATGATAAGACTAGGAACATTTTTTTAAAGAAATTCTTAGTTTTCTTTCAGTAAAGGAATTTGGGTTCCAAATTCCTTTACTGGTGTTGGTACTTTTGCGCTGCTACAAAATGTTCCTGTACGATGAATCCGCAGCTGTTCTAATAAAAATTATTATTGTACCATTTTGTATTGAGACCATAACGGCAAACCTGCCCTGCTTTTGTTATTAGGATTTTCTACGGTTGATTTGGAAGTGTTTAAGTCTTTAGCACTATTGGGGGATTCTTCTGGAAAAAAATACAAAACTCTGCTGTGTAAATGAACTATCATCTATCGCCCGACATGCAGTGGTAAAATGAATATTTAGTGACTTAATCATAGAACACATTTCTTGATTCTGAAGTTTGAACCAACATAAGAATTGGTCATTGGTCAGAATTGGTGTGATTCTTCATGTAAGCTGACTGAGTGTCTGCATACATGAAGAATCACGCTATGCAGACACTCAGTCTGTATGCAGACTGAGTGTCTGCATAGCGTAGCATTTAGTTCAAAAGCTGTGGTCAGATCTTCTGGAAATCAATGTTCTGGAAATTCAATTTGACAGGCAATTTATAAATAAAGCAAAATTTAAAATGTCTTGACCACTTTCAAACCAAAATGACTGGAATTTAAAAAAATATATAAAAAGCACAAAACCAATGATTTAAATGATTTCGGTTGAAATTACATACACTGAGTTTTTCAGATGAATATAATTTGATTCAATTGTCAGAATTTTAAATTGTGTATTGTTTTTGTGTTTGTCCAAAGCTACTTAATTGTTCTTGTTTTTTCAGTTCACTGACGTCAACAGACACAATTTTTATTTGTTTAATTTTTATTTATTTACTTATTTATTTTTTTGAGTTACAAATAGACTTAGTGAGGCAACGATCTGCGGTTTGATTTCTGGTTTTTGTTACTTACAGTGATGCAAACCAACAACACTCCACACTAAAGAATTTTTCGCTATTATTATTTATCTAAGATAAGTAAATGTTAGCTCCTGTCTTTGTCTGGATTTGAGCCCTCACACACAGGAGGAGACACAAAGACCCCCGCCGTCTCAAATATCCCCCCCAGGTTCTCTCCCCACATTGTCGCAGCCATCGAGAAGGCGGGCCCGGCGCAGATATTCATGGGTTCAACGAGTGCATGTGAAGGAGGGGCGCAAGTGGGGGGTTGATTTGAGTGGTTTAGTGGCCTTGGGGGCAGGGATGTTGGGGGTTGGTCAGGCTGGAAGATATCTGAGGGTGTATTCCTCCACTTTACACTCATGGGTGTGTAAAGTGTTTTCTGTGTGTGTGGTCAGCAGCAGCACCACGATGTGAAAGCACGCTGAATTAGACCTAACAAGCTAGTGGAGCATCCACCAAACTTTTAGATAGGATGCTCTGCACAGTGTGTTTCATTGAAAAAGTCAGACAGTGCAGGTGCTGCTTGAGCTGCTCCTGTGTGCCAATCACACAACAGAGAGGAGCTTCATCAAAGTCAGCGCAGACGAAGGCCTTTCTCCCTCTTCATCATCTCTCCTCAGCCACACCTTCTGCTCCCCTCCCTCCTCCCCACTAATTGCCCATCTTTGACTCAAGAAGCGAAATGCGGCAACGCAAACACATAAACTCACCCCCACCCCGTGTGCTTAAACCCCCACATGTGAAATCATGCGCCTTGTGTCTGTTTCTCCTTGTGCTTCTCATCTCATTACCAGATTAGGTTTATTTTAGCCTCTGGTTCTCAATATTTTTTCATTACTCTTCCGCTTTCTTTCGAACCCAACAGAAGTTCTATCAAGTCTTGAGAACCATCCCTCAAATGTTTCATTTTTGTATCATTTTTTAGTCCAGAGATTGTCCTGGACTACATGAGTGACTGATGTAATGGGATCCGAAGCAGAATTCCAGATTAGCTGCAGCTATCACTTTGTTTCAAGCACATGGCATCTCAGTTTAATTCTCCAGCTCAACTCAACTGTCATGTAAACCCAGGATAAACCAATGTGTTGAACCTTTCATGGTCATCAATTCTATGAAAAAAAGGAAGAGGCTCATAACATTTTTTTCTTCAATTTCCAATCTTAATTGAAATAGCAGTTAAAATTTACAGCTGAACAGAGATTTACTACCAGTCTTCTTCTTCTTCTGTACATGAGAAACAACCTTTTGGTAAACTGTGCTCTCTGCTATAGAGAGGTCACTCTCAGGTTCGTTCAAGCCCCTTGACCCTTTTGCATATTTTTTCGTCGAGTTACTGATTATCTCTCTCATTCTTTCAGACCAACCACCACTGTTCCACTGTTATTTTTCACTCTTCTCCATATCTTGATTTTCCTTCATTCCATTTCTTAATTCCATAGTGTTTTTATAAAGCAAACTTAACTATCTCCACTCTTCAAGTTCCTCAGCTTCTGCTCTTCTGGGGTCATCCTGTCCTATTTAGTGCTGTTGACCCCTGAAGTGATGCCTCTGGGGCCAGTCCCTCTGTCAACATCCTCCCCTATGGGGTTGATTTATGTCACTAACCACAACGGCAGATACCAGGCGTCTGGATGAACAACTTCTCTTGTGTATTGTTAAAAGTTAATGCAGTCACTTGAGTAATCAATGACCTCTTTTCATGTCCGGAGCTTTGCTGCTGCTGACCGTGGGTGGCAGGGTCATGAAATCGGTTCTCTCTGAGTCACTTATGATGGGGGACATTTAGGTTCCCTGACAAACCAGCTCTGTGTTTCAGGATGACTTTATCAGTTTTGCTCAGTAGCTGCTTTTCCATGAGCCATAAAATTGCGCAAATTGAAATTACGAAAATAAATGTACTTAATGGAAACATAGCGATAAATAAAATTTAAAAAAACTCATGTTTTAAACAACACCCTTCATGTCAAAATATGCTTTTACACACCGACTTGTTGAACTCATTCATGCCAGAGTGTAGCATTTTTTCTGGCTGTGGAGCAAAGAGCAACGCAGCGCTGCCCTTCTCTCACATGCTGCCCTGCACCACCTCACTAAAAGTAGGCTACTACACTTTCCCTTGTTTGCAAAAAAATATATAAATAAAAATGAATGTTTGACAAGATTTCCTATTGGGAAAAAAATAACAAGGTCCTTGTATGGACCCTGTTAGGGTAAAAAAAATCATGAGTGCAAGAACTCAGGTTCTTGCACTAGGATGAGGTGGTTTATCAGCCGTATAGAGATGATGCATATTGCAAAACTGCAATAAAAACAATAAAACTGTGTTTTATATATGTAATAATAATAATAATAATAATAATAATAATAATTAATAGTATTTTAACATCCGTGCATGTAAGTTTATCTGTTTAGTTTCATTTATTGCAAATTAAGAAAGCAAAAATATATTTAAATGTATATTCCATCCATCCATCCATTTTCTTGCACCCTTGTCCCTTGGTGGGGTCGGGAGTTGCTGGTGCCTATCTCCAGCTGGCGTTCCGGGCGAGAGGCGGGGTTCACCCTGGACAGGTCGCCAGTCTGTCGCAAAATGTATGTTCTTACATTAAATAGAATATACATTTCATAAATGTATATTCTATTTAAATGTATATTCTAAACAGATTCATTTTTCTACATCCTGATTAATAATCTGTGAAGTTAAAACATTTTCACACATTTTCAAAATCAACCCTGCCAGCTCACCATCCTGCCCCCACCTCCACCCCCTCCCACACACACACACACACACACACACACACCCACACACACACACACGCACCTACAGCATGCCAGTTGCTCTCAGAAGCTGCATACTAACGTGGAAAAGTGGCGGGAATTCAGGGATCCAGGAAAGTGAGGGCTATATGAGGGACATGAAAGGGAGAGAGATGGATAGATTTAGACACTGAGTGGTAAAGACACTTAAAGAGACACACAGAGAGAAAGAGAGAGGAGAGAGAAAAAATGACGAGTACAAGTAAAAGAAAGGAAAGTTCAAGGAGAGGTTAGGAGTACAGCTGCCTCCTGTGCTTTTATGGTGCCAACTTTTACACCAGATGGGCTTATTTCTAGAATAAGGAAAGGAGGTTTTGATTTATCTTTCTAAATTCTCCTAATGTGAAAGAAAACTCAATATTAATGATGCAGTTATCACAATTTATATTCTGAAGAATTAAGAGTTTTATATTTTTGTTAGTGGAAAATTATTAGTATTACTGCAAACCTCCGTTGGCCACTTTCATCTTGGACATTTGCGGTTTATTAGTCACAGATCTTTAATTAAAATGTTGCAATATATTTGAGTGAAGGATGAATCGTACGCTCACACAGCAGCCGATACCTTTTTGTGGACTTTGGATGTGTTCTGAGTTCACATCCACAATCAGATTTTTTTTTGTCCACATGTGACCCATCCCTGACTTTCTTATGCCTTATTGTGATATTTTCACCCCATGAAAAATCTCATTTGTGTCACCTCCACATGTGGTACTAAATCAGGCACATATATGTTGTTTTCAAAGTTTATTCAGTCTGAATGGTCAATCTACAATTCATTCGGCTTTTACTTCACTGACGTGAGTCATAATTCTACAGAAACCATATGCAGTAAATCCAGATGTAAACGAAGGCTGAACATTTTTATTATATTTTAATGATCACTTCCCAATCCCACTACTCTTAGTTCTGACTACACATCCAAACACACTTTTCTGCAGAAGTAGCAGTCAGTGCTCCACAAAACACTGTTGTTTGTTCTACTTTCTTTTTATTACTTCATTCTTCTTTACATAATTTTGTGACAATATTGTTGGCTCCCACTGCTGAATAAGCTTTAAAATGGTTCATTATTGGTAATTAACCCAGATTGATTGTTTCTAACCTAAATAGAGATTAAAAAAGGGAAAAAAACACTGTCTTTTAAAATACTTCTTTCTATTTGTGGAAACATGCAGGACTTTTAAAGTTGTATTGGGATCATTTTAAACCAGTCAAGCCTCAGATGAATTATACTTCATTTATATATAATTATAAAACCAGCTTGTGATGTGGAAAATGTTCCAAAATTTTCATCAAGATATTGCTAAATTTCTGTGCCTAGTTTCTTTCGTTTTATGAGCTGGACTCCTTCTTACACTTATATGGCTTATCAACTGTATTTAGTTGATGTCCTTACGATCTCAACAAAACTTAAAATATGCACCCATTTACTGATACTGAATGTGAATACATTAACTCATCAGTCAGCATTAAAGCACATGTTTCTGAGTGAAAACTTGCAAAAATGGCAAAATCCCTTGTGACCACCACCTTTGTGATGTGACACATGGAGGTTTCCTAATTATAAAAACTCCCAAGTACACAGACTAGCACTTGCTATTTTTACAGTGTTATGCAACTGTGAATACAGTGGGCAGAGTGGGAATGTGTGGGCTTGTGCGCAAGTTGGAAGGAGTTGGACACCATAGAGCCAAATCTGAAAGCCTTTTTCAAGCTCTGGTTTCATATTTCAATCTATCATCAAGGATCAAGTGCTTAATGCTTCCATACTTCAGACTGATACTTAGAGTTATGTGGAGATCATCAAAAGAAGACTTGAAGATTGTGCAGAAGAGGGTCAAAACACATATATATATATATATATAAGTTTTAGCACATTTTTTGAAATTGTCGCTATGTCGTGGCATTAAGATACAAAGCAGTCTGTGAAAACAATCAAACTCTGCCTTCTCGTGCTAACTATAAAACAACCAGTCAGAGCTGGGAGGCGGGTCTTAGCGTTGTCGATCACCTTAAGTGTTTCTCTGCTCACACTGCTTGGCATGGCCGATGACGGGGGATAAAGTATTTTCCTGTAATGGTAAATTGTATCTCCGCAATTAGCACATTGAGCAGTGCATACATGATGTTGATTGATAGCGCTGAGACCCTCCCCCTGGCTCTGATTGGTTGTTTCTTTCTTCAGCTGGCAATAATAACTTAGGGAGAAGGTGGAGGAAATCAATCTCTTCCCAGATTATCTGTCTCATAACATACTGTCACAACATGATGACAGTTTTAACAAATGTGTAAAAACATATTTGTTATAAAAGTTACATACTCCAGCTCTAGCCAGCAGACATGAGTAGAAGAAAGAGTTTTAGATGTGATCCAGTGATTGATAGGGTCCTAATGGAGCACTGTGGAGGGGAAAGGCCAGGAAGGAAATGCTTCCCATCCCAAAACCACTTATTAGAAGAAAATGCTGGACAAAACAGCTCTTGAGCTTCATAGTGGCTCTGTTATGTGTGGACATGTGGAAGCTCTTTGGTTAGGTGCCTGTTTTGGTCCTTGCATACATAATACACATCCTCAATCCTACAAAAAAAAGTGGCTGTTTGAGTGAGAGTGCAAGTATAAATGTGTGAGTCAGGATTATGAGTCTGGGAAGTGCTACCCTACTAATGGAATCGTACTCGATAAGAGACACTTACACCCCTGAGCCGGGCAGTAATGCAAACACAGATCCATCCTCCTGGTGTTTCTATTCCAAGATGGTCTGCTTTCTTGGAAATCTAAATGAAGCATTAGCAGATGAGCTGAGAATTTTGGTGGAGTTTTTTTTTCCCACAGTGGAAAATAGATATTTATTTTCAAAGTAACTGGATAGAAGAGAGAAATGAACAGAGATGCTGACTGGATGATTTTACTGTATAAATGATCTTCATCTGAAAGAATAACAAGATTACAGTGTTCATGTGTGGGTTCTCATCTAAAATCAACTACTGATAGACAGACCCTTTGATTGGACTGTTTGAAAAAGAGTGCTGCCCAACTGTAGTGTGAAATTTCTAATAGCTTTTTAGTCTGGAAGTTATTTAATTCTCTAGTTACAGTTCTCATTGCTAAATGTGAGTAATAAATAATCCCTGAAGAGAACAGGAACCTAACAGCAACTGCATGCCTTTTGTTGCTGGTATATAGAAACAGATTGCCAAAGGAAAATAATGCTCCATTACCTTAACATGCTCCTTATGCACAATTTGATCAGATTTGACCAGAAAGATTTTGCAGTACAGCAGCTGTCAAACATCAAATATATCCCACATGTGGACCATTGGTGCAGAGTAAATGGAACTGCCACTCAAATGACTTACATACTATGCTGTCAAAAATGATGAAGGTTCACTCACATCGATATACCAGATGCTTGAATCTGAAAGTGAAATTGACAGCTCCTCATATATTTGGCTAATTATTACCTGGCCACTTCTGACAGAGCATTGCTGTCTTATTGTTAGCTAATCCTTAAACACAAAATGATTACAAAATCCCTTTAATCTCTCACATTTAGGGTGTTTTTACACCAGATAGTCCAGTAGGTTTGGTTTGAGTGGGGACCAAAATTACAACATTTGTTCCATTTTCAGCAGCTTTTTTTTTACCACTGCACTTCATCAAATTAACCAAACCCTTTGAAAAACCTGTCCCCAGCCTCACCTATGGGGGCGCTGCACCAAGAACTACTGAAGGAGACAACACACAAACCTTTAAAGAAGAACCTGAGTGCAAGTTCCTTCTTCACCAAATGTAAACAAAGATGAAGTAACATGATATTTTAGTGGCTCTAGGATTTCTCTTTTGTCTTTGCTAAAAGACCATGAGTCATTTCTCCCACTGGCGTTAGACTTGCAGGTTCTTTTCTGTGGTATTTACCCGGAATGCAGGGGTCCGCTTCCTGGTTTTGGAGGGGTCTCTGGTCTGCGTGGCGTTCACATATCCACTCAAACCGCACCAGAGTTCACTTCAACCAAACAGAAAGTGAGGTTTTTAGAGTTTGCTTTTTTGGTCAGACTTTGATCGCACATTGACACTTTCCTAAGCGAATCGGATTTTCTATGGATCTATGGATTTCTATGAATCGGATGTTGAGAAGATGGTTGGCTCCATGTGCTAGGGCAGATTTGTCTGAAAAAGGATGTCTAAAGTCGGTGTCCTAATTGAGTGATTCCCTTTATTAAATCAAGACATCATCATAGTAGGGAGATCACACTGATGCAATAATGACCTGTCCTTGTATGACTTTTATCTGTTTGGATTATATTGTTGTGTGCATGTGTGGAAGCTATGTGATTACTAATAAGTGATAATTCCTTGCAGTTATTCAGCAACAAACTTAAGGTATGAAGCACATGTAACAATCATTTTTAGACCAGTTTCATGCATGGTGAAAGAAAACAGAGGGTGACAGATGCTGTAATATTATCCTTTAGGTAAAAACCTCTGGGCTGACAGAAGCTGCATTTCCAACACACATGTATTCAAAACCTTTCCAATACTCCACTAATATAAAAACAAAACACAATTTCACCACTGAAGTGTTTCCATTAAAAAGAGAACCCACTTTAAATTATAAGTGAATAAGTTTGTTAACACAATAAATCATTACAAATCATGATCCTCCAACTACCCCTTGATATCTCTGTGTTTTTCTCTAGTAGGAACATCTGCTTGTTGACCACTCGACTAGTGTGAAGGAAAAAAAACGAGCTTCCATTTTTTATCAGGAAATATGGGTTTTATCAAAATTGGCATGTTTCCATTGACCAAATTTATTTTCTTAATTCCAATTTGCATACTTTTTAGCCAATGGAAACACAGCTGCTGCTTATATGATGATAGGTTAAGAAATAATAAAGCAGTAATACACAGCTACAGGCATATTGATAGGAAGAACTTAAAGCTGGCAATTTGTATGAAGCCAAGCAGTGGCTCTAAGTGTCCCTTACACCTCCACACCCCCTGTTAAACTTGTCGTCCCGCATGCCTGGCCTAAGCTATGACCAACAGCATTGGTTTGAGTCTTGACAAGCATTCAAGCACTGGAGACTTTGAAGTCTTGAAAAGAAAGCAGCATTAGGCAGAAAGGGGCTGGAAAAAGAGAACCATCCACCTCACTTTCCCTCCTTTTTCCAGCCTCTTTGTCATTGGGCTGTCTTAGGATGGGACATAAAGGCTCCTAAGGAGAAAGGGCCCAGAACAGCAGCGACCGCCACACACAGATCTTTTCACCAGAGTCGGTTGCGGGAGCCTCAGACCCTGCACCCTGTGCCCTGATGTGTGTGTGTGGTGTGTCTGCACCCCCCCCCCCACCCCCCCATTCCCTCCTTGTGCACTCATTGCTTTGTCCTCCCAAATTAAATGAAAAAAAAAAGTATGACCACCAAACCAAGCAGAAACTGATTGATCTGGAACCCAATACAAATGCCATCATATCTGAAGGAAAGCAATTACCATTAGGCTTAATTACCCTCAAATTACCATTAATTTAGCATGTGTAACATGGCCAATTTAAGGTTAAACACAAAGCCCATTAAGCAAATTGATGTTTAACGGTTAATATTGTGCAAGTAAAATAATTACTAAAATGGGGTTTCAGGAAACTATACCGTGAGAAAGTTTAACATTTGTGAAATCCATCCATCCATCCATCCATTTTCTTTGCACCCTTGTCCCTTAGGGGGGTCGGGAGGGTTGCTGGTGCCTATCTCCAGCTGACGTTCCGGGCGAG
>CAEGAF010039380.1:0-52039 GCA_903067075.1 Micropoecilia bifurca | reverse complement strand
TATTTCTTATATATTTCTTATTAAATATATACATATTTATTTCTTATTTTCTTGAAATTGTGATGATAAAGAAAAAAGTTAGCATTAAGGAAAGGTTTAAGCACCAAATGCTAACCACTACCCACCTGAGGAGGTAGCATTATTATCTAACCATAATGTTTTCACTATAAGCAAAAAAAAAAAAAAAAAAAAAAATTTAGTTCCATTGGTGAGAAGCTGTGAAACTGCCAGGAACATTTGAGGAGAAACAATGAATACCAGTGAATACCAGAAAATACCCCCGACCCCCTATAGATTCCCAACCTAAGCCAAACGCCCATTTTTATAAGGTAGCAACATCTGCCCGCGGCATGTTTTGAACTCTTTTACCCTAAAAACCATTTTCAACCAAGGGGTACTGAAGGTAACACGTGCCTTAAGTGTTTGTAACATCTGTCTTCTGTCTTTCAAACATCTGCTATGCAGCACATCAAGGGTAAATGTTGGTCAGCGCCATCTGGATGCTCACCACTTCTAATCGCTAAAGAGCTACATCAGCATGGCATTTCCTGAAAGCTAATGCTAAAGCCCTAAATTCAGCCATGTTGAAATTTTCCTTGAGTCACAAGAACATGAGTTCTCCTTGAGTGTTTCCACATTGTCAAGTTAGAAATGTCAATGTGTCTTAATTTAGAGACAAATCAAGAAAAAGTAACAAAAATGATGAAGTACAAGAAAAGTTTAACATTGTCTTTCTGACTGAATCGTAATGCTTACTTTTTAATTTTTTACACGTTACATACAGTCATATGTGATATGACTGGACATTTCAGATTTGTGTGTACTATAAAAAACATAACGTAAAATGAATGTTTTATTAGTCTGACTGTTTATTACTGGACTATTTGGAGTTCACACATCATGTTACCTTTATTTCTCAGTCTGTTGTAGGCTGACAAATGAAAAGATTCATTTGTCTTTGTTGGGGTTTCCAGTTACCTTCGAGTTCTAGTTTAGTGACTCATCGGTCAAAGAAAAGTATCCAATCTGCATCAGCTCTCCGGAAATAGCAGAACCACAGAGTGGGTCGTACTACTGCCTGATTGACAGAGGAAGCGGAATTTGTCGTTTATTTGTTGTTCAGTTTTTCTTGTTCTTTGGGCAGACAGTCCCGACCCAATGGGGTTTCCTATAGGTTACTGAGTAGTGCAGTACTGACCTTTCTTTTTTGTCCTGTAAGGTTTTATTGGCAGCTTTTTTGTGTCAACAGTCAGCCATTGTTCAAGGATGTAGAGTAGGACTAAAGTACCTCTGAAGATACTTGAATGTATGATTTATGACATTTCATTTCCCTTTGAGGTAAATGAAGCATTTTTGCGTCGGTCACTTTGTGCCCAAGTTCTCCGTGTTCCTGCCTGAATTGATGTCTGCTATGTTGACCTCTGTTTCCCTCCCCCCCACTTATTTTTGATAGTTTTGACACTTTTCCAAATAAACTAAAAGTCTATTAGAAAGCAACTTGTCGTGTTTCTGTTGAAACCAGATATTTACATAAACTGAGTGTAGCTCGTGGAAGGAATATCAAAAGGTTTGATGAAAGTCATACAGTTCAAAAGACCTTGATGTGTTTAACTTTTGAATTCGGGGAAAGTTACAAAAAAATTATTCTACAAAAAATTATGACCACCTTTTCTGGCTTTTTAGCAAATATAAATAATTTTGGTAATTCTAACTAAGCTAAATCAAGAAAGACTTGGTTAGATTTAACTTCAAACAATAAGAAAAAAATGTTAGTGTCTTTTTAGTCCGATTATGTTTATATCTGGTTTCAAATGCATTTACCACTTTTGCATGTGTTGAGAGTGGATTTTCTGCCCCTTTTGTAAATGAAGACTATAAAATGTGACTGCTCTGTAGTCATACCATCTTATATCCATACAAACACAGACAGTAGTCAGCATGCAGTCATTCAGGTTTTATTCCAGAATAACAAACAGAATCAGTTTCTCCAGCCTGTGTCGTCATGGTAGGTCTGATATGTGAACATGATTGTCGAAGGCATCTCAAACACAAGCCCCATCAACAAAAAGTCATCATCATCATCGTTGTTGTTATCATCATCCCACCACAATAAATGCAGCAGGCGGCGCTCGCTCCGGTGTCGTCAACGCGACAATGGTGCACAAGATGGGAGTTTGTTGTGGTCACATGCAGAGAGTAAATACGGCCAGCCAGCTAGCTGAGCTGGCTCTGGACGAGGACAACCACAGAGAGACACAGGGCCCCGGATAACAGCACAGAGAAAATTTCAGTCCAAACTCGTCTCAAAGACAGAGCTCCTACAGCCTGCAGGGCTTTCATCACATTTTGTATGACTGATAACGAAGCTATTGAAGAGATAATTCGTAATTTGTAAAGTGAAAATCTGTTAAAACCTTATAAGGAATGAGCTAGCTGTTTTAGGCTAACAACTAGCCTAAAAATGGACTTCAACCGTAGCAAAACAATGACTATCTCCAAAATGTAATGGGGTTTAAGCTAATGCTATTTTATGAACCTTTCTATATTTCTGATGTTTTTATTGAGCAGTAACTTCCAAAGAGGCCAATGACTATTTACAGGGGAACAGGAAGTAAAAGACTGTACACCAACAGTAATCTTCCTGAACTGAGAGGAGTCACAAACTTTTACATATTACAACCAGCCTTCAATGTTATTATTGAGAGCTGCTGACATAGACCAACACAAAATCATACAAAATTCTGAAGTGCCTGCAAAACCTATTTAACTAATTAGGTTATTTTATTAAGGAGCATCGGAGAGAATATAGATGCATACCAAATTTGCTAAGTGTTTCAAAAACTGGAAACCATTTCTTATTCTCTGTCCACTTCATAGTCATTCACCATTTTGTGTTGGTCTGTGACACAAAATCCCGATTCGATTTGTGGACGTTTGTGATTGTAGAGCAACAAGACAGGAAAAAGTTTAAGGCGTATGAATACCGTGGCATTAAGGTGGTTATTGGTATGCAGGCGGAGAATAGTTGCTCAAACAAGCAACTCTTAAAAAATTAATTTTAAATTTCCAATGGTTTACTCATTTTTCTTTTTATGAACTCTAGTTCATACAAAGAATGAACTCATATTCATGAGAGTAATTCAGTAAAAAAACCTGAACACTCTGACTGTTCATAGGACTGAAACTCTTCCTCTGCTATTTGAGGGCTCATGCATATCAAACTGTGTATTTCTTTACACAATACAGAGATAGTAACACCGTAACGAGGGCATATAAGATAATGCAAACACTCAATGTGAGATTGAATTCTAGAAGCACTTTTTCTCCCCAACATGCTCGTGTTTTTTTTGTGTGTGTGGTTGTGCACTTCTGCGGCATCTTCTTATAAAACACAAGATTAAAAAATCAAAGGAGTGTGAGCTCAAAACAGTCCATAGCAGTGTGTTTCTGAGTCGATCACAGCTTTGGATTTCTTCTTTTAAAATGGCCAAAAAATAAAAATAAAAAATCATACGCCTGAGTTCTGTAAGTGATGCTGTTCCTGTTTGGCTGGACGGACGTTGACGGTGTTTCTGAAAACTTTCAGCAGCAAGGAAGTAAAGGGGAGATCAGCTCTTTTTCTTTTTTTTGTTTGTTTTAACATTAAACAATCCATAGATGATACAATCAGCTTCCCTCATCCATTCACAAACTCCTCAACCACAGATTCCATAAATATCTCCAAAAAGATCATTTATATTCACAATCTATTTACAGTAGCATGATTAATGTGAAAAAAAAGATTCATTCAGATGTTTTTTTTAAACAAAAACAAAACAAAAACAGCGGACATAAAAACTACTGAGGAGCACGATCCTCCGTTTCCTCTCAGCTGATAGTCTACAGCCTGGACATCACATTTAATGTCAGATGAACACAAAACATGAATTGGTGGCTTGGTTAACATCCCTATGTGAGGGAATTACATTTTATCTAAAAATCTACCTTATTTAGGAGCAATTAGTGAGGAATTTCTATTCTATTTTATTCCAAAAGGCAAATATTTGAAATGGTTGGACACGTAACAGGGAATCAGTTTTGCACTTCCTACCAGATCTTTGCATTTTCTGGTCCTGCATTTAAGAAAAAGTAGAGAAAACATAGTATAGTTTAAACAAACAAAAAAACTAAACAAATGCATAGCAATCAACTGCAACATATATGGTCACAGCAATTAATCAGATTAAGGTGATCATTTGACTAAAGCCCTTAGAAGTTCCCCTCAGTTACATAGAAACATACAACAAACGCATTTTTCTGGTTTTTCTATAGAAAAATGGAACGAGGCATCACTAGGGGGAAAATATGGGAATAACACTGCCATGTCTAATTACCTTCTTCAATTCTGAGTGGAGACGTGTTGCGTTGGAAACAGAATGAAGGAAATCAGCTGTTTAAGATATAAATATCATATTATTGCAGGTATGTTGCATAATTGTGTTGAAATGATACAGTAAATGCAACGTGTATGTGTGTGTGTGTGTGAGTGAGTGAGTGAATGAGGCCTTTTGTATTCATTAGTTTGAGTGGGAGGCATATTTTCTAAATTATAGACCATTTTAATATAGAGTATCAACATTTAGAAAATTTTTTATGGACATTATAGCCAGAATAACAATGTCGATGTCCAACATCAACATTTAATGCCATTAAAATGCTTCCAGAATGACTTCAACTCTATTCTCGGCTGTCAAAGGCATAACTTAGATTTTTCTGTTAAAATATGGCAAGCAGTTAACAATTTAACTGAATTAGGTAACTTTCTTAGGGTTTTCGTACAGTGCAAATAAGCTAGTCTGACACAGGAAATGACTAAAGCGCAATTTGACCATTTTAAAAAGACTCCAACATAAAAAACCTCAAAGCGGTTAATGTATAATATTTAATAAACTTTTCTTACGCCTCATCAAAAAACAAATGTCGACTTCCATCGAAGTCTCACAACTTAAAGGTTGTGTGTTACTGTATGCAAACCATCAGTGAAGCTACAGCCAAAGTGACCAATAATAGTCCAGAATAATGACCTTAAACCTTAAAAGAAGAGTTTTAGCACTTAAAAAAAACTTCAGCAAAGCAGAGAAAAAAAGAAATAGATGCTGCAAATAATTAAAAAAATTGTAATTCTGCGACCAACGTTCAGACTGAGAAATGTCTGGCTGTGGTCCCTTTAAATCAACCTCAGGTGGTTCCTAACGTACCAAACAATGTGGCAGATTGTGTTTTGATTTACTGCCAACCCCTCGGCTCCAGATGTACCTTCATACCCAGCGTTCACCGAGACGCCCCTCTTCTTTTAGCAGCACGACTGGAGACTGGATATACGGCCAGAGAAGGGGTCAAAGGTCAACGTGTTTCTACATTAGATTGCAGATGGAGATCAGCCCTTTAGTTTTAGCTTGTGTTCCGAAATGCTTCACCTCAGAGTAACTGCTTTAACCGCTTCAACATGAATCAATTTAGTCTAAATAAAAAATGCAAACAAGTCTTTGGCTACATTTCACAATAAAGGGATTAGAAAAAAATGTGCATCTAATAAGGACTTGACAATCTGATATGAGTGTGAGAGTGAGCACCTGGCAGTGAACAGTTCTGGTTCTGAATTGTGTCTAAAAAAAAAAAAAAAATCAAACAATACGACCAGTTGGATTTCTTAAATCAGGGTAATTAAAAAGTAAGAAGAAAAAAAGAGAGAAAACGACGATTAAACACAGAAAACCTAAAGGAACAAAGCTAAGCTAGCAAATCCATAAAGCTAATATTTATTTATTAAGCTAAATAAAACAAAAAAAACCCCTAGCTTATACCTAATCAGGTAATAGTTTCAAGAAGTCCGCAACAGAAAGGACCAGTTTTGTCTTTATCCACAAAGTTCATGTCACACGTCTTTAATGCGACGGGATAAGAGCCGAGCTCAGATCTTAAATCTCGGATCGTAAACCGCAGCCACGCCCAGAACGCTTCCTGTGAACAAAAGAGGAAAAAAGACAGGAAGCTGGAGTTAGCCAGCTCACAGTGCAGCTGCAGGTTTCCCTGAGGACAGAGTAAAGAACCAGCAGGTGAGATCATGGCTTCGTTAGAGAGAGGGGAACAAACGGCAGGGAGGACGGCATCCTGACGCTCGCAACTGGTTTCCTACCCATCCTGCACCCAACACCTCGGCGCTTAAAAAGAGAAAAATAATCTACATCCCTTGAACTTTTGCATGCTTTGCCATATTAATGACACACGCTTCGATGTATATTTTCCGAGGCCACCAGGGGGCCTCTGGACGATGGAGGGAAGATGAAAACAAATTCAATAAATGTTTTTAATCATTTTGTAAAATAATAAAATCTACTCTTTTTTTAAATCATCACAATAAAATATAAGTTAAAGTAATTTATTTAATTCTTATTTTCCAGAGAGCTATAATTGATCAATTTGAGGTTAGCAATTATGCTAAACATATGTAATAATGATTGAATAGTGAAAAGTATGTGCAGATAAACATTATAGAAGTTGATGTTTCTTTATATGTAGTAGCTCTGCCAGTTGGCTTGTTAGGGGCCGGTCAGAAGTCATGGTCAGAGGTTTTGGGACCCCAACCTACATTACATAATGACTGACGAAATACAGTGGTGGCAGCATCATGACAAACTTACTGAAATGTGTTGCAATGTGACTTAAAAGCTCAAAGGGTGTGAATACTTTCTTGCACTGCTGGCAGGTCTCTAACTCATTCATAGTGACTAACACTCTCATGTGGAGGCAGTTCTCAGGTAAACAGACCTATTTCATTCTCTGCAGGCCGCAGCTTCCTCTGTGTGTCTCCTTTAAAGGGTGATTGTTAGAGAAAAAAAAATCATCCAACAAATTTGATAACTTCACACAATTAACCTTTAAAGACATCCGTTTGTGTTTCTAGGTTTACAATCTCCTTTTTTTTCCTTCTTCTTCCTCCGTCTGATAAATCCGTGTGCATATGGCAGCTAATTGGTCAGAGACAACATGTCTGACCTTTCCCTGTGCAAAAAAGATAAAGCGCATCTCCACATCTCCAAACAGTCACACGGTACTTTTAAAGCACTTCTGCAAGCGTGAACGTCAAAAACAAGCGGCTGAGGAGATTTCATGAGACTTTCGCCCAAACGTATCAACATCGGTAGAGTCCGCGCAAATGAAGAGGGGTCAATGCACAGTAGAGGGTCCGACTGCGTTTCGCCTCGATATTCAAAACACAGAATGCAGTGAAGGTGATATGAGACAACGGGATTATGGGAAATGGGGCGCCATCGAGAGGAATGCCTGCAGGACAACAGCGATGAAGGGGCTGACTCCTCGTCAGTTATCTCAGCTATGGCTTATTTACAGTAATCATACCAAAGTGGTGATGCTCTGAAAGTTACACATGCCGACTTTAAAATGAACAGGAAGAAAAAAGAACCAAACAATCCAGTCGCCAACAGTCAAAAATTGAAAAAGAAAAAAAATATCGGAATAAACCGAAACAGGACAGCCCAGATTTCATAAGCCCCTCCCCCCCAAAGGTTGCAGCGTAAGCACAGAGCAGCCGACCATGCAGACTTGCTCGGTGAGAGTCAGTGGATGCCTTGATGCTATGAGAAGAATCCTGCAAGCTATCCTGGTGGCCGTAACGTATGGCAATGGCGGCGTCAATCGTCGTAAGGGTTTTGTGGGTAATGGAGTCCTCTGCTCTCCTTCGAGCAGGGCGGGGAACTAGTTGGGCGGCACATCCAACAAGAGAGAACTCATCCAAGAGCGGGTAGGACTGTGAAGAGTACGATCGCGCTCTTCTCTGCTCGTCCCTTTCGCTTTTTCTGTTTTACGTTGTTGTTGAAACCTTAGACTCTCTCGTTCTCACAGAGCTGTGGCCTCCCAGCTGGTGCCCCGTGGGACCTGCCGTCACTTGGTCTCTGTCATCATCGGGGCGGGCACCGCCGACGGGTGGGGCCGGTTCAGCTCCGTTCCGGCGGCCGGGGAAGAGGCGGCAGATGCCAGGCTGCAAGGGGTGACGGGCGCAGGGAGACCTAGTGACAGGAGGCAAAGCTTAGCGACGGTTTCTACACATTTAGATGTCAGACATAACCTAAACCAAAACGCACGCAAGACTTTGACGGTTGGCGTGGGATCTTTCCGCTGATGAGCTGTTTGGTTTTCTCCAAAGCATCATGGCCAAAAAATCTCAAATTGGTAATTTTCCAAACAACTTCTGATTTAATTGAAAGAAGCTTCATAAAGTCGTTCTGTTACAATGTTTTTGAGAGGTTTCCTCCAAACAGCTCTCTCTAATGAGCCATACCGACCTTCCCTCTGGATCAGAAGAGGCTGTAGAGTTTCCATCTTGACCTGCTGATGGTTTGATCACTACTACCTTTCTATTATTTTCCCTCATAAATGTTATGGAAAACAAAGGGTGGACGTTAAAATGAACACCTTACAGTCTGTTTGTATCACTTTTAGTTGGAATTTCTTTTGCACCAGTCACAAACACACTCTCAGACATTTCTGTCCCTGTGGCATTCCTGACTCACATTCTTTGCGTGGAGCGGCTACGTTGTTATCTATGGAGGAGTTCTTGCTGGCGTTGCTGTTGGTGGCCTGGCTTGGCGCCGCCTGGCCGCTGTTTTGGCTCTGAGCGGTTTGGTTCTGGACCGCTTGGTTCTGGCTTTGGGCCGGCCTCTGCGTTTGGCTCGGCCTGGGGTTGGAGGCGTCCATACTGCTGCCCATGCTGCTGCCAAGTTGTAGTCGCCTCATATGTCGCACCACAGCGGTGGCATTGAATGCTTGCTGGGGAGGAAAATGAAGGAGAGAAGATGGGAAAAATGCAGAAATTGTAGTATTCTTACATACAGACAGTAAAAATACCACAGAGCAGCTTTCTAACTGATACAAACTGCAGACATGCAGCAGGGAGACTGAATAGCAGAGATAATGGACAGTAATGGACAAAAGTTACCCTCCATTTGCTCTTGGCAAAGTTCTTTCTGATTTGCCTGCTGACTGACTCATGGATGTTCTTGCAGAGGGCTGTGTCCCCAGCGATCCTGAAACATACATTTATATTTTTACACAAACATGCTTTTTCTGCCTGTAACCTGACGGTGCCTCCACATTGTGTGTTTCCCTCACCAGGGATGTCTGAGGGCCTGTTCACAGGTGAACCTCTTGGACGGATCTTTCTCCATCAGACAGCTGATAAAGTCCTTGGCTGAAAAAAATAAAACAATATAAGTCAAAAATAGGCATGAATAGCAGTGAAAATTGATAATGCCTGCAAGCATAGATAATGGATTGAACATTGAAAAAAACCCTTGAATTTGCTTAAAATTAACAAATATTTTCTGTTTGTAAATGCAACTTAAACCCATAACTTCCCGTTTCCTTGAAGTTATTAATATGATTTGCCACAACAAACCAATTTTTTAATGTTACGCTTAAAAATCAGAACAACCTTACTCATTGGAGACATTACTCATTGGAGGAAGGTAGGGGTTTGATCTTCATCAGACATTAGAAACCTGGCTAAAAAGTCAAACACAGCTAAATCTCCAAAGCTTACTAGAGTTACCAAGTCTCCATAGCAACCATTGGACACAATATATAGTAAAACTTGTTTGATGGAAGATATGCCATTAAAAAGCCTTCTCTGTTGTACAAACATAAATATGTGGAATTATTAGGACCAACTGGAAGTTCAGATGGAAAAGTGTGCTTCAGTTAGATGAGACTGACATAGAATCTGGTCCCGTCTTTTCTGTCCTCATAAATGGTACATCCTTGCAAAGCAGAGGGAATGGCATGGAGAAGACTGCTAGCTTTTACAGGTTTCGTATGGTTGAATGTGGACAGTGGGAATCTTTATTACAAAATGTTACACACACTCAAAATTGCATAAATGTAAAACATGAATTAGATTTGGATATCGGGAATGTTCTTCCTCTTCTGCCAAGTAAAGGCAAATTTTATCTGCAGTGACACCTGGTGTTTACAAACTAGAACTGCAGGGAGTGTTGTGTAGAACAGCTGAAGGCATAAACTCCACAACGTTCCAAAACTGATGGTCAAATCAACACAGACCAGGCTTTTTACCCAGAATGCCACTAAAACAGAGCAAATCTATGTGGCTTTCTATTGGCTAGGAGCTCTAAGAGGCGGACGCCAGGTTTTACATTGGGCTAAACGTTGTTACTGTTTCTTTAACTGGTCTGAGCAGACTATGAACACCAGCTTTACCTGACAGAACATAAATAGCACTTAATCATCAAGAAATACAGGCATCAACAAACACAGCTGGTTCACATGTAACCATGGTGCCGACACATAACCCAAGTCACAAACGTACACACACATGATCGTTCCTGTAGAATGAGGTCAGGTGTGGAAGTGGTGTGTGATGCATGTGAGGCCCACGGCAGCAAGGAAACGACTGAACACTCGAGGAAGGAAGGAAGAAGACGACTGAGGCTCACCGGAGTCTGAGATGTCGTCCCAGTAGGGGGCGTCAAACTCGTAGTCGGCCTTAAGGATCTGCTCAAACAGCTTAGAGTCGTTTTCATCATAAAACGGAGGATAACCACACAACCTGCAGGAAATAACAGTCATTTAGCCAAAAAAGAAACTATGGGATGCATATTTAACTATTTAGTGTTCAGTTTTATTGACAACGTGAATGCATGTTGATTGTAACAAGACAAGAGGCCAAGTTCCTGACTTATAAATACTTTTTGTGAGGCTCTGTATACAGTTATTCTTACTCAGCAGAATGAATCATCTTAATCCCATTAATAACAGATTACTGGTTTCCAGTCTGGGTAAAAACTAAATATTAAGACGTTCCAGTTTGTTCAACATGAGCCAAGTAAGAACAATGTCGGAGCGGCTGCTCAACAAAAAAAAACAAAAAGAAAAACATCATCTGCTCCTCATTACCAAAGAGCTGGACGCACCAAGAGACTTTCATAAAACTCATTAAAATACCGTTCTCCATCGATTCACATCGGAAAACAGGAAGAAAGGGGAAAACACACCAGGAAGAAAGGGATCGGGACTGTACCTGCCGCGAGGACAGAAAAGCGTTCTGTCCGTTTCCCTGCTTTCCCATTTGTTTAAAGACGTACCTGTCACTCTGCTGCACTCCACTCCATCTAGCACTCTAATATGAACACACACACCAGGACTCGCCTTTGTCCTGGTGTGTGTCTCCTGAACACTCGTCCATGACCGCGCACTACGGATCTCAGCTGATTATTATGGATGATTACTTGATGCGATCTTTCCACCTGAGCAGCAGCTAAAAGCTAACAAGGACTGAATCCCAGCGCTAATTATCAGCAGGGAGCTGCTTGTTCCCTGCCCTCACACACACACACACACACACACACACACACACGCACACATGCACACACCCACACTGTGCTGCCAGGAGTTTAGAAAAAAAAGATGATTGATTGAGCGGTCAGTACAAGGAACATGTCAATCACTGTCCTGGCAACTCTCTCTCCCACCTCTGACTCCTGTTATCATGATGCTGACCTCTGACCCTTAATATCTCACTCTGTTGATAACCCACATTATATGGAGAGGAATATGTGAGAATGAGCAGTGAGGTAAGCTGAGAAACACCAGCTGCGTTTCCATTACGATTTTTACCAATTTGGGCAAAGCTTTTTTGATATTCTGCTAGTGTTGAGTAAACGCAATTTTGCAATTGCCGTGTTTCTGTTAAATGCAAAACACAAAGTCACATCTGAATAAGCTTGTTCATCATAGTGTTGAATGACGCAAATATGAGATATATTCATATTCCAGTCATGAGAGGAGATGTTGATGTCTTATCGAGGTGTTGGAGTGACAAGCCTCTTCTACTTGGGAGCAGCTACATATGAACGCAACGTTTTGTGGAAAAAGAGCAGCTATGGAGTCAACTCTTACGAATGACAAACTCAACTTTGGATGAACTGTGCGATGTTGTGAGAACTCTGGTACTCATTGTCCAAGGAAGCTACAGATAAGCTGTATAAACACTGGTGTCACGTAAAAAAATTTCAGTTGCAGTTTTTTGCAAAATACATCTACAGCTGAAAAACCACTTAATTCTAGCGCAAAAACGTTTTGATGTAAAGCACTTTTTTTAAGTCACGTTTTTTTTTTTTACTTCCCCCCCTTGTTGCTGGAATGTACTGTAAAAATAAACCTGATTGATTGATTGATTGAAATTTTCTGCATACTGGCAATAATAGTAATAAAAAAATAGCTGACCTGAATTGATCACATGCTTTTTTTCAGGTGTTTCACAACATCAGTCATGATTTTGTTTTATGAAAAAGAAATTTTAAAAAAGCAAAAGTGCAAATTTATCTTCAAAAAAATAAAGATCAGCATGTAAAAGTCACTTGTTTAGCATTAGCCTTTTAGAACCTCATAATCTGAGTACCACAATTCTATTTTAGGATCTCAACTCTCATGTCTTCACATTAATAAAATATCCAGACATTGCCAAGACAAATTGTGCAAAATGTATGGATAGTGTATCATCATGAAAACGCTAATATTCCTTAAATGTCAGTTTGCTTTTTGAATCGGCAAATGTTGAAGTTTCATTGTAAATAAACAATCATTTTCTGTCTTTGATCTATTTAGCAATCAGCAACAGCATTAAATGATTATACTTGCATTACTGATCAGAGGAAAATCTAAGAAGTGAGTTAGTTCAAATAATAATGCTGTTTTGGATTTTTAATTTCATTTCTTGGCTCATATTTAGAAAGTGTCAAAAATGTTGAAAACAAATCTCATCTTTTCTGGTCTGATAAGATCATGTTTGGCTGCCAAATATATGTTTGCTTGCAATTGTGTAACTGCTTGGGGTAATTAGTCCTGTGAGCTTCAAAGCTTGTGATGTCATCGTACAAACTCTCAAAAGCCAACGAAACGAGACCCATGTACAACAAACGAACAGCACGACCTTATAAGCTTTGATAGTTTTATACATATTTTATTACACACTTCCAAACATTTTTAGTTAAATGATTTCAAAAGCAAGCAGAGTAGCAGCCACAACCAGGGGGCTTGTTCTCTGAACAAGCCCCCTGGTGTTCTCTGAACCATTTGAAAGGTTTGTTGCAGTTTATCTTTGCATGTTTGACCAAGTTAGTCAACCTGTTGTTTTTGTCAGTTTCAGTTTGTTTAACATTTATTTTTCATCGGCTGTTGTACTCATAATTAGACTAACTAAATAAATTAAAGTTGTGTTGTACATGTTTGATCAAGCTTGTGAAGCTGTTGGCAAAGTGTTGCTGTACTGGTGCAGATAGTTACTGAATAAATGTCTAGTTCAGTACATGTAATGTGTTTAAGAAAAAATTGAATGTTTCAAGTCCATTCATCTGTTTTTCTTTATCGGATCATTATCAGCCAATACTAAACCTCAGATATCAGTATCGGAAATGAAAGGAGTGGATTGGTACTTCCCTAAAAACCCTAAATCAACTTTAACTTAGTAGGAAAACAGGAGGCCCAGTCAGCCTCCTGAAACAAAATATAATCATTTATCTGGATAGTCTTCAGACAGAGATTTCTGTCATACTGACTCATCTACTGAGCCTGGTGTAACATTGTGAGGAGGGCTGGTACTCACAGGATGTAGGCGATCACTCCGATGGACCAGCAATCCACTGCCTTGCTGTACGGCTTCTGTGCAAGAACCTCTGGAGCTGAGAAAGACAAAGGCAAAAAGCCAGCAAAGGTCGTCATGTGTTAGTGTTACATGTGACTTTTACATAAATCAGTTTTTTTTTTGTTTTTTTACATAAAAACAGTTTAATGGGCTTGACAAGAGGGAAAACATGCAGACACATCATGTCTGTAGAAATGGAAATCACAAGGCAGCTGGTTTTATGGTGGGAAAGCTGCTGCTGGAGCTCCAGGTTCTCACGGCTTCAGGATTCTACCTGACAGAGAAAAAAATGTGTTTGTCCAGTTCAGATGCGAGTCTGAACATCCCAGACATGAAGGGAGACTTGACACCCGTTGGGCAATGTGAACACTGTGGTGTTTACTGGCCCGTTCTGACTCACTGTGAAGGCCTGTGTGAGTGTTTCTGTTTTCCCGGATTTGGGTTTAAGACAATTTTTACACACTGAGGTCATGATTCCAGGTGGAATCTCTGCTAAAACTTTCTTCAGCACAGGGGTGGGCATTTATCGTATCGCTTAGCGTGAAAAATATCTTAACGTAATAAGAATTTTGATTTATAGTTTTTTCAATATGTTTTATCATCAGATATCGCGATCAAATTTTAAGTCCACATCACTCAGCCCCGTTCAGCATCAGATATGTTGCTGAAAATTCGCTTTCCAGCCAGACAACTATAAAAACATGAAGAAAGATCTATGACAGCTTACTTTTAAAGAACAAGGATCTGTTAGAATGGTGCAATCAAAGTCCAGACATAAATCCAAATGAGAACTTATAGCTGGACCCATAAGGTGACCTCCACAGGCACTATTTATCTAACATGACCTCAAGGTATTTTGTAAAGAAAACTGAGCTCAAAGGATGATAACCTTGCAAGAAGCTGAAGGGTACATGCAATGTTTGTGAGCTGTTGTTTATTGGCATAAATAAATCAGGGATAATAATCAAAACCCAATGTGGAGTTTTTATTGCTTGTGCAGCAACACTTTCAGCTATTTTACAGCCGCTACATTTTAACTTCCACTGAAGACGGCAAAAGGCAGAACGGAGAGAAATGTGAATGAAAGTTTTGTGCAAATATGGTAAAAGAAAGAAGTGGAAAATTGGAGTGCTCATCATTCAGATCTGGTTTTCATTTGGTGCCTCTGGTTATTTGCAACCTCATTTATAAATAGACACCATACGTCTGGAGTAAAAACAGCCCAACAACAGTGATGTTTCAGACAGTGTGTATGTGTGTGTGTGTGTGTGTGTGTGTTTGAATGCACTGGAATCATTAGAAACAATAACAAAGAAAATGTGTCAACAAAGTGTTTTTCAAGCACAAACCCAGTGAAGCCGTGCTGAGTTCCAGGAATCAGTTGTAAAGGAATTAATGTGGTGAAGGGGAGACAGAAACACATTTGCCAGATAAGTTCTGATGTAGTGAAGGCTCCTATACACTGGCATGTCTGGGCCTTACCAGAAAGTTATAGAACCCTTAGAACCCTTTCTAAGTTTAAACCTCCAGGTTGGAGGGAAGAAGTCTCCATTTTTCTAAGATTTGTGGTCTATTCTTGCTTGCAACCTCTCCATCTTGCAGAGTCACCATCTGACAAAATCACACTTTGCATAGTCTGGTGGATTTGCTCCAAACTAGTAGATGGAAAAATGGTTAATTTAGTTTTTCCTTTGTTGCAGCATTTTAAAAGTTTGTTCAGAATTTGCATGAAATTTTGATGTAAACACAGCTAATAGCTGATAGTCTTTTAAGTAAGTCTAAACTTATAGGATTGATGCTTCCCACTATGTTCAGAACTAAAGAAACCTCTTGAACAAAAAGTGAAGCAAAAAATGTTCAGCTGTGATATGTTCGGGATGACTAAGACTCTACACCCATTTATGATCTTTCCTCTGCAATGCATTGCACACAAACGGACGAGAACGGACGGCAAAATGAAGGTATTTGAAGCCACCTTTTCACAGGAAGAAAACAGTACAACAAAGACAGAAAATTAGAATGAAAAACCTGTGAAACATGTCGGTACTGGATCTTGGTGAGTTATGCTGGTGCACAAAGCAGTGAACAATAGAGAACAAGACTTCCTGAAGGCTGGCGTGGCAGTTTATAAAGAGTAAGTCAAGGTCCTGGTTGAAGCATGGAGTGACCATATAGTTATAGTGGTATATATATGGTATATATATATTTGATGAGGTCATTGCAGCTGTCTTGTTAGAAAAAATGCTAGCATTTGGATCGATACAGGCAACTAAAAAAATTAGCTGGAGATCATAAGAAGATTACATTAATAAAGTGCAGATGTGATACTGTGAAGTTGTTAAATGTAATGTAAAGTGGTTTAGAGTCCTCTGGTGCTATGAAACTACAGCTGACCACTGGCTGACATGAGAGCGTCTTCTCTTTGTGAGGTCAAACAGGTATGTTGATTAATGGGGTAAAAATTAAATGTTAAAAATGTGGGAGGTCCGGATGGCTTACCCACGTATCCTGGCGTCCCACAGGCTGTGGACATGACGTCGCCACTGCCCTCCATCTTTGACAGACCAAAGTCACTTATCATGATCTTAGATTCATCTTGTGGATTGAAATACAGCAGGTTCTCTGGCTGCAGGAAGACGGAATGGAACAAAACAATGTTTTTTCAAATCCACTGTTTTCTAATGGATGAATTATACATCAGTGAAGACAACAGAGGCTTTTTGTCTTGCAAAAGCATTCTCACACCCTGGAAATGTCCAGGGTGTCATTACGAGTTCCAATACCTGTAATGATGACTTTGACATTGACAATTATGAGATAAAAAGCTGTGCATTTTCTCCAAGGTTTGCTTCAGTATCTCATAATCATGAGATTATGAGATACTTCATAAGTTCATAAGTTCTTCATAAGTTATGAAGTTCAAAGATCGGACATAAATTCCGATCTTGTCTGAAAATTACAATTATGAACTTATCATAATATCTCATAATTATGATTTAGAAAGTAAAAATTATCTAATGATTATGACTGGTAGTGCCTGTTTTACTATATTTTAGTAGAAATGATGTCTTCCTGTTGGGCATTTATTTTTTCCTCTTATGTCAGACCTGGGCTTCCTCATCATACTTTGTAGGGTTTTTCCAATAAAAACCCAGAAAAATTTTTATTGGAAAAACTTTTTTGTGTTTTTTCTGGTATGTTAAACCAAACATGCGTTTCAAGAATATTTACAAATGAAAATATAAAATTTGTGCTACGCCTACATAAAATTCAAAGCAAGCATCAGTCCTTAGAAGACACCAGTAAACACAGTGTGTTATTTCAGCAAACACAGCTGTTCTGTGAAGGCTTGATATTTTTGTACTTTGTGCAAGTGAAAGGACAAGAAATATTTTAATGCAAACACAAATCTGAAGTTTGGTATGTATTTTGTATGAAGTTCCCTTTAACATGCTAAACTCTTGGCATAAAGAGTTGACCAGCTTTGTTCATTTTTTATCTTATCTGACCAGAGCAACATTTGCTGTCACATTTTACTTCATTGTTTTCCCATATTCTGTATTTATTTAGTATTTTTTTAATTTACCGTCACTTTTCTTTATCATACATTGATTTTCTTTTCTTTTGAGAAAATAGATCAAAGTATAATTGAAAAAGTCAGTAATTAAAAAAAGTCAATAAATACAGAATATGGAAAATTGAGAAAATAAATATAAACATAAAATAAAAAAAAAAAACCAATAAAACTATTATATACAATTACACATTATAATCAAATAAGTAGTGAAAGTTTAATTTTTTCTTTTTAATACAATATTTGTCATATTAATTAGTTTATTATGACATTTCTTCAATTGGCATCTGTTCTCTATAGAAGCAAACATCAAACATAACTTCTTACAGCTTTCTTGTCACACTTCCATAAAGGCTATTGCTATTATGGAACAGAATAAGGTGGATTAATAGACAAGACATGCCACACTTCTCAGATTCCTGCTTGCAAAACACTTAGTACACCTTCATAACTTTCCTACTTTCTGTTGCATAAAATTCCAATGTACACTGAAGTTTGTAGTGGGAAAATATTATGAAAAAATTCAAGGTATTTGAATAGCTTTGAAGGGAACTGTAGTTTATTGTTGATCTGACATATTTTTATCAAAATTGGCAAGCTTCAACTGTAGAACCTATGAAAAAATAGTTCTTTCTTCAAACGGTAGAGAGTTTTATTCTGCACTTTTCTGTTTCCAACAGTTGGCAGGTGACATGTTGACCCCTAATTTCTAATGTCAAGGGAGAACAGGTTACTCCAATGAATTTTAAATGAAATAGGTGAATGCACATAAGCGTTCATGTGTGTGTGTGTGTGTGTGTGTGTGTGTGTGTGTGTGTGTGTGTGTGTGTGTGTGTGTGTGTGTGTGTGTGTGTATGCCAGTCTAACCTTCAGGTCCCGGTGCACGATCCCCATCTTGTGCAGGTAGTTCACAGCATCCAGAACTTGTCGGATCAGCGTACTCGCATCCTTCTCTGTGTAAAATCCTTTTTCCACGATTCGGTCAAACAGCTCTCCCCCCGACACCCTGTGACGAGAGAGTTAATGTGTGTGTGTGTGTGTGTGTAAACAACTGGAAAAAAACCACCAACAAAAATATGCCTGCATGGCTGTACTTTTCATTGAAATATACGGCAAGACGCTGGGGGGTTTATGGGTCAGCACTTCAGGTTATTTATGAGGTGGGGAGGTTTCCAGTCATAGCCTGTGAGGCATGTGCAACACACACACACACACACACACACACACACACACACACACTCGCTTGCGTGTCTGTAGAGCTAAAGTAGAGCATCATGTTTTCAAACATAAAAGTACTTTTCTTAAAAAAAAATTAATAAGAAACTGGGAAGCCTACTACATGGTGCAGAGGAGTGAGAATGTCTAATCCTGGTTTCATTTGCTGTTTTAGCCGAAGCAGCAATAAACCAAACACTCTTAGTGTCTGCAGATGGAATTCATCTGGGAAAATCTCCCATCTGATCCAAGAAAAACTCAAGTTCATATAAAACGTCTCCCCTCTGGGAGATTCTTGCAATAACTGCTTTTATGTTTTATGACTCTTTGCCACATGAAATAACTTGTTCAGGTATAAATGATGCACAGTTTATCCAGGTGAGCTGTGTTTTATCTGCTGCTAGTCTAACTTATGGCTCCCCCTGGTGGAGGACATTTTCTATGTCAGTGTATTCTGTTGAAGTGGTCTTGATCAAAAAGGTCTAAAGGGATTTTAGTATTCCTCTTTGATTTACGCTTTTCACTTGATATTTTTAAAAAAGAAAAAAAATAATGCTTCAATGTTTACAAAATCATTATTGAGCAAAGATGCCATTATCTTAAGAAAGTATTTGAAAATGGTTCTGGAAATGCATGTTTGAAAAGTGTGGCATGCATTTACATTCAGGGACCCCCTACTCAAATCAACTTTGACCACATTTCCAGCTGCAGGAAAAGAAAATGGTCCCCACAGCATTAGGTTATCGCCACCATGTTTTACCTCGGAGACGGTGTGTTTCAGGTGAGAGTAAGCAACCAGGAATCAAAGGTAACTCTGTAGGAGCTGCAGAACCACAACTCAAATAGACAAAAAAAAGTCTGAGGTCACCTTCTCGCAGCATGCAAATGTGGCCTAAATCCAGATTTATTTTTTTCCCCAAGTGGATTGTACATTGAATTTTATTTTTTCCTAAATTTGACCTAAATCTGATTTTTTTTCCAAACGCGACCCTTATCTGACTTTTTCACTGCAGCATAAATGAACTAATTCCGATCTTGTCTGAAAATTACAATTATGAACTTATGAAAGAAGTTGGTATAAGTGAAGTGCATCACATCACAATCCCACCAATCTTAACTCCGACTCCACTTCCAAACTCTTTATAGATGTTTCTGTCAATGCCTCACTAAAGGCCATCCCTAATAATTGCGCCTTTTTTTTCATTAGCTTCCTTCATCTTATCATACTGTTGACTCCTATTGCTGAATAACTTTAATATTGCTCCGTAAATGGCAGCATCCTATGCTGCTCTGTAACATCTATATTCTTCTTGTTGAGTCATTTTGCAAAGACATATTCAAATCTCAAAGAACTTGTAAACTACAGTACAAATGGATTTCTATAAAGTATAGACTCCAGACTGGTAACAAATTCAAATTTCTGTGTAAAAATAACCTGTTGTTTTACTTCCTATTTATAATTTCGTACAGCTTTGTCTCCGTATGTCACAAATAAATCTCAATAAATGTTGAAAAGTTTGTAGGGTCATAGTATTTTGACATAAAAATACAAAGATCATTTTAAAACAGTTTCAAGAATTGCCTCTATATCCAGCATGTTTTAAAATAGCCTCTGACAACAACACAGACATAAAAAAGTGTATTGAACACAGACAAAAACATCAGCAAGGGCAAACCCTACCGCCTTTAGCATCTATTAGGCGTCGTCATGGCGACAGATCAGATTAGAGCTTATTGAAGTCAAACTAATGAAGTTTCTGGAAAAGAGGGGGATCAGAATTAACTGCTAATCCTCTCTGTCGCTCTTCAAAGAGGACAGTCGGTTTTCACGAGAAGCCTTGTCTGGGAATGACAGGAAAGGGATAAAGCCACACACACACACACACACACACACACACACACACACACACACACACACACACACACACACACACACACACATGCATTCTTGTACTTGTATCCAAATGAGAACTTTGATTATTGACTTTCTTTCTTTTTAGTAACTGCATTTATGTCTAACCCAGACACTTTCCTTAACCCCATCATTAATGTGTGTGTGGATGAATGTGTGTGTAAATGGGTGAATGACTGAATGCAGTGTGAAGCGCTATATGATGTCCTCTAGACTTGATAAAGTGCAACAAGTGCAGATCAATTTTTACCATAAACCAAAACCTAATTTACACCAAACCTCTTACCGTAATCAGCTGAGCGCATTCCAACTGAAAAAAGTGAGGACAAGGAAAATGTCCTCAAATCCTACAAATGACCTCTATTTGTTGGTGAAATTAGTTGTAAATGCCCTCTACATGTACCATAAACAAGAACATACATGCACGCATGCACACGTGCACACACTTATGTGCAGACTGCAAAAGAGAGATCAGCCACCAGGCTGCATGGTTGCATAAGCGTTTGCGTAAGGAGAGCATGGCAATAAGACAGGAACTCCCACACAAACCTACATACACACCGAAGCAAGGACGAAATGACACACATAGACGGTCTACACACTTCAACAAATAAAGTGACAAGTCATGGATAAGGGATTAAAAAATGGACACTTTAACTAGGATGAAACTGAATTTTAAAAAATTTTAATTGTATTTTTTATGTTTGCCTTTTTTAAGACTACAGCTAGTGTTTAAGTACTGTTCAAATGTCTTCCAAACACGTAACTACCTAATGATATTTTCAAATTTTCTGTCAACTTTAACTATTTTTTTATCGCAGAAACATGGTAGGTGGCTACATCTGTTTCTAACCCTAACAGTAAAAAACGTCCTTGGGAAACCTTGACCTGTATAATAAAACATATACTTACAAATTTTCATCCATTGTCTTTTTTTGTCAACCTTTTCTTTTAGTTGTGGTGATTAATGCTTGTCATCTCACCATCACAGTTGGGCTCAGACATGTTATTAGGAATTTTTTCAACTGCAACAAAAACAGTGACAAAAACCTGAGTCCTTCTTCTTAGATTAAACGTTGGAACTATTCATCCTCATTCCTTTTCACTGACTCTCCATTTCCCCTCTTCTAGCTGATCCGGTAACAGGCACGCAGTCTAAATGCTCTCAGGAGAAGATGGTTGTGCATCATGGCTGACAGCAAGCCTTTATTTGTGTGTCCATGCATGTGTGTGTAAGAGGGGGAGAGGGTTTCATCATGTCAGAGATGTATTCCTATAATCACACCAACAGATCCAGGTCTCTGACCGGAGCTGCTGCAGTCATTAGCTGCCTTCAGAGGGAGAAATAAGTCACTGCTGCACTCAACACCGTCAACCTGGGCTTTCCTTGATCAAGGTTGTGTTTATTCACACACAGTAATTATTTCATCAGCTTAACATTTATAATCTGTGCAAACATAACCTAATAAAGCAGCTAGAGGGATATTAGGTAAAGGTTTTAATAACTTGGCCTGATTTAGGCGTTCGCTGCTAGGAGTTAGTGTATAAGCTAACAGAAGGTAATGAAATCGCTTTTTAAAATCTGGATTTAATTTTAGGTCAGCAAATGGTTGTTATGCTGACCACAACCCACCTTTAAAACAGGCATTTTGTGTGTACATACACATATACATGTCTGTCTTTATTTTTTGTCTTATCCCCCCCAATCCCCCACGGAAATCCAAAGTTAAATTTCTTGTTTTCCTGGCCAAATAAAGCCGTTCTTATTCTGACACAAAATATTCATCTTAATACAGTATTTTTTGATTTGTCAATATGTACGGAGAAGTATTATACATATTATTATACATATTTTGTAAAAAAAATCAAAAATAATAAAATAAAGTTGTTTTGTTCAGTTTACTCGCAATACAATTAATAAAGAAAATGGGGGATCTATAGGAGTTGTAGATCCCCCATTAGAAATGTAAGACCACAAGGGTCGTAGAATTGCAGCCTAATCAAATTATAAAACAAATATGCCTGCATAAGTGTTGCGAGCTGTAGTGTTATTTTTAAGAGAGAGAACGAAAAAACCGAAACAGAATATCTAGGAATGCACAGAAAATTTGGGCCAATATAGTAAGTTAATACAGTTGTTATGGTCAGTAACAGCCATTAAGTTAGGAAAACTTAATATCTCATTTTTGAGACCCATATATCACCACGTCATTCCTGTCCTACCCTATTTCCCGCCCTTGTACTTTTAATCATTTTGTATCAACTCAGTTGATAATGTATTGTATTGATTATTAGAGGTTAATAAATTATATAAATGTTTTCAAATGACTTGAAAAAATGTCATTTTTTTCATGTCATTTTTTGATGTATGGAACATCTCTTGTAAATGAGACCATGAATCTTGAGATATGTTCCTATATAAATAAGGGACTATTAAAAGATGTCAAAGAAAACGTTTCTTTGAAATCAAGTATTTGTATGCATTATGAAGATGAACAGGCATCATTTCTTATAATAGTATTTTATTTTTTCTTTAATTTATTTTACTTCTGATCCTAAGTGTGCTGTTTGGCATAATGAGAAATAAGACATGCAGTATTGATGATTTTAGTTCTTTTACTCTGCTGACCACTTCCAGTTGCTCTTTGAGATTTTTTCTAGCTCTAAATGAAATGTCTCCATCTTTGAAGTTCTGACTTTAATAACGCAAAAAACTGATTTCAGCAAAAGCGTGTAAAACAACATCGCGATATTAAACGCTGCAACGAAAGTAGCCAAGTTGGAACTGTTTCACAGCTTCTATGCGAGTTTAGCACCAGGAACTGGAACCCAGGCAGAACGCAGTAAGCATACTAATGACCGCATTGACAGAGGTAGCTGTCTAACTTGAAATACTTTCATCTGGATTTTTTTTTTCTTGAAAGCCAGACTCCCTCCTTCCTTTTGCTGAATGGATCTCATCTTTAACATTTAATTCACAACAAACAGCATTCATTTAGAGTTGCAGTGGGTTGGCATTGATTTCCATCAGAACACGGACTGATTGGCTCCCTGGGCTCGGGGTTACGTAAGACAGGCCGCGTTGAAGGGCAGTGGAGGAAAGAGAGCATTGATCCGCCGTGCTGCAATTACACCAAACGCGCTCGGCGACCCTTGCTCCCTAAATGAGATTTCTGGAAGTTGTGGAAAGAAAAAAAAAGAAAGGAAGACTGACATTTCTGTAAATGTGCATAATTATAACAAACGAGGCTACTTATTACTTAGAGATCAGAACCAGCGTGGTAATTACAGAAGCTCGAGGACACGGTTTGGCTGTCATCTTTTATTAGAGAGGATAGACAATGCCTCACGATTAAACTACTACACATACTACAATACATTTCAGTGATGAAAGTGAGAGCAGACTGCAGCACTGACACTGCTGCTTCCCTCCAATTCTCTCACTGTGTCTTCTATATTTCAACATCTGTCTACGCATAAAGCAGGAGGGCGCTTGAACATTACTGGAGGAAGAAGGCGGGAAAAAAGGATATGTAACGAAATAAAATAAGCTGCACAACTACAAGAATCAATCAACAAGTCAAGAAACTCAGAGTCTCTCAGATTATGCATCAGCCCGTCTGAGCAATGATTTATGTTCAGATTTAAGCTGCACTCATGTACTTCATGTCAGTACAGTAAGCTAAAATACGTCAAATGGTTATTTCAAACCTTCCACTATTATTACTACAATAAAGGAAATGCTGTTTTACACATAAGTATGTTTGTTCCTAGCCCGGTTATCGACTTCCTATGCAATTGTGCTTGTTTCACATCTCCCTTCAGTTCTCTTTCTGGGATTTCTCTCATTTCAGTCAGAGTTTGACTTCTCTGATTGAATTTCAACTTGGCCAATCACCGAACAGAGGAAGAAGAAAATGTTGTGAACGATGATGCTGATTTTCTGTGGTGTTTTAGGATTTTCACCGTGTTGGCAATCCCACTAGAGGAAGTGAAGCCGGTTGCGCTTCCAAATATTGAGCACTTAAACTTGGAGCAAGAAGAATGTTTAATATATTTCCTTGCTCCTAAAGATGTTCCTGCCCTATTCCCCACATGGTTGTTTATAGCGTACGCAATTTCCGGTAAACTTCATTGAGAAGTTCCAAAAATGAGATCCAATTTCAAAAATGCTAATTTCTTGTGTCTCACACCCCAGATCTGGGTGGACGCACAGTCTAAAAGACAAAACAAACTTTTGCAGATATGCCTAAAAGCGTCTCTGTATGAACAGGGTCTTAGTCATTCCTTTTGCCTTTTGAGCCAGTTTCTCAATTGTAGTATAGTGGGGAAAAAATATCATCACTAAATTGTTCCTGCATCAATAGACAAAGTTGCTCTCTGAAACTCTACTCATGGCAGTTTCAGAGTGCTTTCACCCCTGACAGTTCAGTTGACTCTGTTTGATTGGGGTAAAAATTACAACATTTGTTCCACTTCCAGATGGTGTGGTTCTTTCACAGTGAACTGTGTAAAAATAAACCAAATCCTTTGAAAGACCTGTTCACCTCCTCGCCTGTAGTGGCGCTGCACCAAGAACCATTGAAGAAAACAACATGAAAACCTTTGAAGAAGAAACTGAGTGCAATTTCCTTCTTCGTGAAATAGAAAAATAGAGTAGAGTCAGATTTTAGTGGCTGCAAGATTTCAATTTTGTCTTTGGCAAAAAACAATCAATTTCTCCGGCTAGTGCTAGATGTGAGCATTTGTTTTGGTTGTATTTACCCAGAATGTCCTGTGCTATAGTCTGCTACCTATAATTAGAGCGGCCCCCGTTCCGCTTGGCGTACACATATGCATTCAAACTGCACCAGAGTTCACTTTTTTGGTCACCACTTCCCTGAGTTAAATCTTCCTTGGAACAATTTTCTGGTATCTTCTTAAAGCAGTTTTTTTCTCCTGGAACAAAGCTTTTGGTGCACTCTTGAGAGTTGAAGCAAAGACATAAAAACAGCAAGTGTTTGCTTGGAGGTAGCCATGGTTTGCAAAGGAAGAATGATTTCAAGCAGCAACTCCTTTAAAGCAGCCATTCTGTCCATCTGATTTAATCAGAATGACAGAGTGATACCATCTGCCTGGTCTTCATTAACAGTTTCCCCTTAGCTTACTGTCAATTAGTGGCAGGGCTTAAGCACAGTTCCTAAGAGGTTTTCATGATGGACGAATTTTTCATTGACTTTTATTACCTTTGCGGCTAACTGCATTTCATTTGATGACTCCTCACAGCAATTTGTACTGGATACAAACTGCCCCCATAAAAACAGAAGCAACAAATGAGCGAAAAAGCAACATTCTCAGTCTCAAATCTTTTGATTACAACAGGAGAAATAAAGAATGATTGTCATGAAGTGGGTTTGATGGTAGTGAGGAGAGACGCGGAGACCCAGGTAAGGTGATGAATTTATTGCTTTACTATTAGTAAAGCAATAAATTCAGGTTGTGATGAAGATGATTGCAGCTCTCAGTCTGAACAGGCAGCACGGCAAACGTAGCACACAGCTATCTCCGGTAGCAACTGTATAAAGGGACTGACTCGGGAGCTAAGCCTACCAGGACTTCACAGTTCGACTGACAGCTATACAGATACGTTTGACTTACGTTCGACAGACAACAACTGACATCTGACAAGGACTCAACTAGGAACACTGACAACAGGTGGAACTAAATACACACAGGGTAAACAAGGGAATGAGACACACCTGGGAAACAATTAACGGGGAAGACGCAGAGACAGAGACTCACAGGGAATAGGACTACACAGAAAACTCAAAAAATAAATACACAAAACCACGGATCACGACAATGATGATGCATGTTTGTAATACTATCAGTGCTTATTGGTGAATTGCCAATACAACATGCTTGAGAAACTTTGAAAATAAATAATTCTGTCTCTGCTTACATAATAAAGGGAAATTCAGCGAATTCTGTCACAGCAACCACTCTGTTACACAGCTGTGTAATGTTGACTTTGTTTCATATATATAATTAATGACTGATTATAGCAGGAGGGTTCCTTAAATTACACAACAGTAAGAGTCTAACACAACAGTACATTTAAAGCTATTTGACCACAAATATTGAATTAAATCACTGTTTCTTGTCCTCCCCAGTAAGTTGACCATCTTAAATTGTGTTTTTTCTTAATATTAACAATCTAAGCCAATTTTGTGAAGCATCAAGTGCTCTATTGTCTATGAAGTATATAGTATCCATCATGTTATATAATCTGAATAGTGCATCATGAGATTAACCAACAGTATCACTGGGCCATTGCTGTGACATTTCAGTAACACTTCCATCAAAATCCATCCAGTAGCATCTCTGTGTGTATGTATTAGGATGTATGTTGCTAGGAGTAGCAAGTAACATCCATTCCATTAAACTTTTTACCTAAACAATTCAAGATTGGCAAGTTTCACAATATGTTGCCTTGGATGTCATCTTATATTTAATACACATTTAATTCTAAACAGTTTTTAACTTTCAGTCACAAAAAAAGAAACATGCTTTTTCTGCTGCTAGCTTAATGTCAGATTTGGTAGTGTCAGCTCAGGTTGTAACAAAAATAATCAAAATTAGCTTCAAAAACTGTGATGGGCGCATCTCAATTTGCATATTGACAGAAACGTAATATATCAATTTAACTGTCTGGCAGTAGCACCAATTTACACAGAGAGTGTTTTAACAAGGCAACATGAAAATTCATTCAGAGGGAGCGAATTATCCCCTTAACATTTCTGCCAAAACCTCTGTGAGGAAAATATGGCTTCATTTGTTGCTTACCTATCACAATGTATTTATCACTTTTTTGGAGTCTTGCAACAAAATGTTGCTTAATATGTACATTTCAATTGTGCAGTGAAATGACAGTATAGTTTATGTCTACGTTGTAGTAGATGGGAGTGGATTGAAATAAAAAAATTATTAAATTTGTTACAAGTAATCAAATTAAGTTTATCCAAGTAAATATGTTAAGTTTATTAAATTGTCATGTTAAACAAACATTAATAAATTAAGTTAGGCGAACTTAATTTGATTACATGTAACAAATTACCTCAGTTTTCTTTAAACATTGAAGCTCCATTTTCTTTCAGTATGTATTAGGTATTCTGAAATACACTTATTGTAAGTATTCTGTTGGAGCTGGAAAAAATACTCTGGAGTTGCACAAATGACCATTGGCTGGCTGAAAAGCCGTAATAAAAGAGGGAAAGGCGCTGTAAGTATCATCTTTGAATTTGCACATATTGTTATCTTTAATTTCATCTGATTACTGCATGTTCAGTTTCATTCATTCATATCTGAAGAGTACAAAACGTCCTTGCAGCATTCATCCGTTTCCCCCCTTATGAACCGAAATGGTTCCAGTTCCCGTCTTAAGAAAAAAGAAAATTCCAACAGCCTCATTTTTCGATGTTATTCTGCAGCGTCAATACCCACTGCTCACCTTTGACCCTGTAACTATGGAAACTAACCCATGTTCCATTAACAGATGGCGACTGAGGACAAAAATGAACATGGCAAGTAATAAAGAAATGCAACTAAGCCAGAGGGAAAGCATGAGGTGATAGAGATGGAAATAAGGTGTGAGGGAAATATAGGAAAGAGAAAAGCAATGAAGTGAAAGAAGGGACAGATGGTGGGAGAGAGGAGAGGAAAGAAGACATGGAGATGGAAGACAAGAAGAGATGCTCTCTGTCTCCAACTGTCCAGAACTTTAGAGCTTTTCATTGGAAACATCCGGACAACAGAACATGTACAACCCTGATTATCTCTCTGATAGTGGAAAACCTGATGAGAAAAAAATAGCAGCCTCTGCTATGAAAACAAAGGAGAGCACACATGGACCCAAGTGAAAGACTCATTCATTAACAGATGACAGAGACACAATGATGGACAACAAAACATTCTACAGCGTTCTAATGCAAGCCGAGACGTTCTGGAAACAACAGGTGGGAGTATCCGCATTAGAAACGGAAATACTCAGTTAACTGGGTTTAACATTGAAGCTTAACAGCTTAGCTAAAGCCACAACCTTTGGAGGATCGTCAAGAGAAGGACTTCAGGTGATGTAATAGTTGGCTGAAGGAGCGATATAAAAAAGTTTGATTTGCACTAAGGACTGTCCGAGTCACAGAAAATGCAACAGGTACTCAAGCAAAAATAACCCATGAAATGGTCAGTGAAAGAACCCATCACTCTCAACAGTCAGAAAAGACATAAAAAATAAAATTTCTTCCATCTAATCGATACGATTGCAAAAAGATCACAAATTGTCAAATACTAGAGAGAATATCAATGTGAAAAGATGGGTCTGATGAGGACAGCTTTTGTTTTTAAACAAAAACAGTTTTGAACAGTATTTAAGTGCAATACAGCATTTATTTACCCTTTATTGCGAGGGTGGACTTCTCGGTTTTATGAAAGGTGGCGTTGGAACCCAGACATGTTGTGACTGTACTGATAATCTGCTGACAATGACTTAGAAACAGCTACACTTACATAATCCTCAGAAGGGACTTCGACCTGAACTTGATAGGTCCGTTTCCAGCTTCAGTGCCAAAACTCCAAATCAACTTCTCCTCCTACGTAAGCAGCTCTAACCTTCCACTGAAGGGCAGAAGGCTTCCATTTGCTAACCAGATGCAATTTTACTTTAATTTTCAACAAATCCCCAAATATCTAAATGGGACATGCTTGCAATGTTCCTCAACATGAATGCAAAGGAGGACAAAAGCATGGGTGCAAGGAAGGTTCAGTCAAGACTAAAACAGATGGAAGACTCCTTTATTAGAGCTCCACCAACACACACATCAACTGATTGCACCACCTCTGAGAAAACACACACCAAAATGAGCATGAAGTTTAACTCACAGCTGCATGATTAGGTAGAGGTGGTCCGGACTTTCATAGATGTCCTCCAGAGCAACGATGTTTTCATGCTTGATCCTGCAAAGCAAACACAAACCAATAGTAAAGCTTTTTATTTCATATAATATCCGTTGAATTGTCCTCATTACACTTGTAGAAGCTGCTAAAGACTTCAGAGGTTCACCTAGAACTACAATGTTACAGCTTAGATCAAACCTTGCATTTTTTTAGAAAGGCCCAAAGTCCAACCTAAATCCAATTTAGATATTGTTCCATAGCTTGTAAATTGCTATTTAAGAAGCTCCCCATCCAAACTGACTGAGCTCGAACTTTTATACAAAGAAAGAGCTACAATTTCTAGATGTGCCTATTTTTGATAGAGAAGCATCACTAAACAGCTGTAGTTGGAAATAGAGCAAAACGTGGTTTCACAAAGTAGAACGTACAAAAAATGAAAATGCAGTTGTTCATCATGGTACAATGTGTACTAGATGGCTGGTTAAAAACCATGACTACATGGAAAACAGACTTAATTTTTGTTAAAATGTCATATGTATGTTAAGAGTTACATACATATTAAAGTTATGTAAGTAACTTTTCTCATCGAGCAGAGAGTACAGGATGTTGGTTGACTGCACTAAGACTTTCCTCCTGGCTCTGATTAGTTGAAGAAATGCTCTACTCCCGACAAAAAACAGACGGCAACAGTAGCTCAGGGAGGAGGTGGAGGAGATTGATCCTTTCACAGATGATCTCTCATACTGTAATGGCATGGTGACAGTATCAACAACATGTAAAACATTCTTTTAATAAGAGATACTGCATACTGCAGCTTTAAATGTATATTGTGATTTTGTTTTAAGTTGAAATCTTTCTGCACTTTCATTCTTTTGACTTACTCAGTTAGCAAACACTTTGAAATCAGAATGAAAAATCTTTTCATCCTGGATTAATTTCCTCAAACTTCCCTCCCTCAACCTCTCCATGGCTACAGCAGCATGATGAGGGTGTTTCAATTAGTTCTGTGTGTATTTCAGTGTGTGTGTGTGTGTGTGTGTGTGTGTGTGTGTGTGGGGGTGCATACATGCATGTGTGTGTGGTGAACATTCGTTACCCTAATAGCTTAATGCTGGTAAAATCACGACTGAATTTATGTGGGCGCATGGTTTGATCATCTTCTGCATTTAAATAGAGGTAATTCCCCCAGGTATGACATGCTAACACAAACATTCACAACAGGTGCGCAGGTGAGGCATCTACCACCTATTACAGAGTGTATGATCTCTGTGACAGCAGGCAAGCGATGAGCCACGAAGCTAAGACACGACACACACACACACACACACACACACACACACACACACACACACACACACACACACACACACACACACACNGCACGCACGCACGCACGCACGCACGCACGCACGCACGCACGCACACACACACACACACACACACACACACACACACAGATGAGTGCAGGTTGAATGGGGATAATGCGTGGATTTAAGCCCTGATAATGAATAACTACTGACAAAAGTCTAGGTGTAACGGCAGACTAGAGTCAGGGTCCATTCACAAAAAGCCTCTTGTACATTTCAGGCTCCATGCTGCTACGAGCTGCTCTTATTCATGGATTCCTGTAACAGCTGTTGTGGCGGAGCTTTATAGTCTGTTTCTATCTCGAGAAACTGGCATGGTAGCACTTCCAAAGCATGCCTAACCATTTGTTCCAATAGCAAAGATACAGCCTGGTCATGTTTTTCACCTGTTTTCTTTGTGGGACATCTTGGATAAATATGGAAATCAAACATGTCCTGATTGTAGAGCGGAAAGAAACAACCCAACAGTTGGGTCAGAGCAACTCAAGACCAAGAAATCTCATTGGAAATCTCTTAAACCCCACATCTAAATCATTTGTTTGACTCCAATAATTCGCCTATCTTTCCCTCGGTAGAATGGATAATTTTAGCTATTCTGAGATCTTTTAATCTCAGTAGGAATGATTCTAGTGCGTCATGACTTCTGGATGGTTACCAACTGAATTACTAACTGATCCCCAAGTGCTTGGTGAATTAAGGACTCATTGGTTGGAAGTTCATTCCCCTGGAGATAATTCTCTTGACAAATATTTTTGTGAAATTTCTCACCAGGAATTAGATATCATAATGTCTCTGCTTTTGGTTCATTGTCCTCCACTTATCTACAATCACGTGCCTGAGGTAACAAGTCCATGATGAAAATGTAAAGATCCCTCCACTTAGTGACGCCCCACCTCATTATGTGGGACCCCAAGTTGGTACCTGATCAGAGCAGCACTCATGCTACAGCAGCCAAGATCCAAATCTGTCTATTCTATTCCCACTCCATCATACTACCACTCGCAAGTAAAAGACTTTGATACTTGAACTCAAAGCTCGGACCAAAGGATTTTTGTAAGTCACAACTAAGTCATAAGTCTATCCAAGAAAGTCTTGAGTCAATTTCAAAGTGCAAGACGTATCAGGCTTGATTCGAGTCTTAATCAAATATGGTCAAATTTAATCACAAAGTAAAATGATGTAAAATCAAGAATCTATTCTGTAACTTTGTTTGACAGAACAACCACCAAGAGGAACTGAATTTCAAAAAGAAAAATGTTTCCCAGTCAGTTGGCTAAAAATCGAATAAAATTATGAGTCACTAGTGTGAAAGTTGAAGTCACGTCTCAAGTCTTTTGGTTTGGATCCACCGAACATCAAAGCGCAGAAAATGAAGGTGTGTATGGTGTTATATAAAAGCATAAAACTTTCATAGAATTTGGTCGTAAAGTTTGAGAACTCCTGATGTGGTGAACCACTCCAGACGTTAAATGAACGGCTGGGAATATTGATATAGCTATTTTTTTCATTTTTAACACACTTAGAAAAATGTCTAAAGGCATGGTTTAACTTTGTCAACAGTGGGTAGTTTGATTTTATTTTTTAAAAAGCAAACTGAATGTAATATAACGTGGAAAAAGTGAGGGTGTATGAATATCCTCTGGATGAATCAAATTACACATTGTGTAAAATGTAAATAAATGTGTCTGACTTGTGTGTAGGATTCATGTGAACTAATTTTGGACCATCTTGTATTCTTAATAATTAGACATTATATGGATCATTTTGCCTTGTAAATTACCTTGAGATGAATGCACTGAATTAAATTAAAAAGCAAGGCTTTGTCCTTTAAAGAGCAAAAATAAAATCTTCCTGTTTAGAGCTGTAAAGAAATCCATTAGATTTTCCAAAGGCGACCCACTGTCTTACACTGCACATAGGGTCGCTCTGAACCGTTTGCAGTAATAACATCCATTTATCGAAATGAATGTCAGCATCTCTCTCTCCCTTATTACTATTGGCAATTACAATTTTCTCTAATGTCCCTCTGCAGAGACAAATTAGTAACCTCTGCCTATTTAATTGCATCATATGTCTCTATTGTCACAGCATACACTAGTGCATCACTTTAATACTTCTCTATGATTGCTTAGAGAAGTGTCTATCTATACCTTTCATTTACTCTTTATCTCAGCTGGACTAATAAGGAACCTTGATAACCTTCTGTATCTCTACATCAGTGACTATAGTAGTACTTGTTGGCAATAATTTTAGGAAGATGTCATCAGAGCTACATTTTACTGCAAATCTGTAACCTATGGGTTGATTCTAGCATGAAAAGTGAAAGTATTAAAGCTCATGAACGGAATGGAATGATGTATGAACCTGGAACAATGGCTTGCAGACAGAGGGGCCACAGTGTTGGCAGAGTACAGTACAGTACAACTACCTATCTTTGCAAGGCCCATTATTTCAACCTCAAGACTCTAGTGGTAGATTCTATTGGCTGTGTTACGGAGGGGGTAGATGCCAAGGTGCAAACACAGAGCCTCCTTCAGGGATAACTCCTCTAAAGATCGTACTTAGCCTTTCCTAGCATTCCTTTGACAGCTCTTTGGTCTGGTATGGAATGAAAGAAAGAAATTTTGTTGAAAGGTATTTTTTTAAGCCGAGGTCGTTAGTACCAGCAGTGGATCGGCTGATCGATTGATCTGTGTGTCACATGAATAGAAAATGAATCTACTTCAGCCACAATTTCCCCTCAGTGACTCTCAAATTATTTTTTTTATGTATTTCTGACTGGTAGAACCACAATGAAATTACACATGCACACACGCACATGCGCGCGCGCGCACACACACACACACACACACACACACACACACACACACACACACACACACACACACACACACACACACACACACACAGAAACATTCAAAATCAACAAGGAATCTAATATTTCCCCCAATGTATCTGGTAAATAAGCCCAATGCATACTTACAACCCCATGAACACCCAGCAGAGATGTGTGTTTAGATCCCTGTAATTCCAAATCGATACGATTGGGTTTATTTATAGAGTACCAAATTATAGAGAATCCAATCTCAGAGCACTTTGCAAGGTCCAATTCAAGCCCAGTTATATGGGTTTAGATGAAACTCAGACCAATCAATTAATTCCAATCTTCTGCACATATTTAGAAAGTTCCTACAGTCCAATATGCTCAACTGTAGCTTTAATCAACTTGTGAAAACTTTCAAGATTTATTAATACATGTTAGCCTTACCAGTAAAATACATTTTTCATTGACTCCTCTTATTTGAAGCATATAAAGGATGAAATAATTATTTCTTCTCACAGACTAGAATCTTTAAACAGGGATTTGAAAGATTTTTCTTTTATTTATATTTGATGCCTGGGGCTACGAGTGAAAAATAAACTCCTGTCTTTGAAGGCACACACATTCCACACAAAAGCAGAACAGCTTGAGTCTGGCAGAGTCGAACCGCACGACTAAAGACCAACACACACTAGCAGCATATGATATGTGTCAAAACATAAGCTGCTCTGCATGGTTTTATACATCAACACACACACACAAATATGAGCCGCATTCAGGCGTTCGTGATCGGCATGGCGTTTGTGTTGCTTCCCGGCATCAGCCTCAAAAGCTGAAATTACACATTGCATTGGCGTTGCCTTTGGGGCCACTTTCTGCTGATAAACATAGACATCTTCTGTCATTACGGTGCCACCAGGATGTGCAACGGACAGCGGCTGGTGTGACACTAACCGCAGTGGGACCGGTGGTGAGGGAGAGTCGTCTTTGTCCCCAATGCTCAGAGCGTTCAGATCCACTATTGTTCTCACAGCTGGATTGGGAGATATGCAGCCCTAATTGGAGGTTCGGCAGGCATGATGCTCTTTCCATTCACAATGAACAGATTTCTGATATGAGGCCTGAATTGTTCCCACAGCTATTCAGGTTCATTGTGCAAAAACATGCCTTGGTTAAATAAATGATTGTTATTTTAATATATTTGTTTATCTAATTTATTTATAGTTTAAAATAAACAAGTCCACATAAACGAAAATTTTGAATGCATAGGAGTAATTGGGGAAAAAAAAATCTTGTATAGACACGTTGCGCAAGTGTCTACACAAGACACTTGCACATATCTTGCTGGATGGAAGTTGTCAACATAACACGCTAAATCTTTAAAATTTTTATTTTATATATAAAATAAAAAGGGACACTACTGCTATTAATTGTCAACCCTACAACAACTAGATAACAAGGGCAGAAAAATATTTAATGTAAAAAATAGCTGCTAGCTTGACTTTGACATTATTAAGGTGTAGATATGATGTGGAATTGGGTGTGTTTAGGTACAGTAAAAACCTAAACGACACACACACCAACTCTCTGACATATCATCAGTAGAGCAGGTGTTTAAATTAGCTAATCAAACACTGCTGTGTTCAGACAATCACTTATTAATAATCGCAAAATAAACATAAGGTCTGAAAACATAATAGTGTGACAGACTGAATGTTATGTTCTTTGTGTGGAAAATGCTTGCATGTTGGATCCTGATACGTTAGTGGAGTTGTTGTCAGTTAGTTGCTATAGCAACAGGTCTGTGTGATGTGTAGCCAATACAGAGAGCGAGATAAAAGAATAGTATGAGTGGTTATTAGTTGTTATTCAACTGTTTTTGTTTTTCTAATTTGATAATACCTACATTTGCAGGTTTCATTTTGTTAATGGGACTGTTCTACCACAACAGCACAGCTACAGATGGCCAGTAAAATACTCATCTTTTCGTCCTAAAGTGTTGTGCGCATTCGCAAAATATCCGGATGTAAACAATAACATGCGGCGTGTCTGTAATCTACCCCTTCTGTCAAAAGTCAATTCGCTACACCATAAGCAACCAAGTATAAATCAACCATACATATTGATGCATCTATAAACACAAAAAAGGCAAAGTATATGTAAAACTAATAATTGCAAAAAATATATATATATGTGTAATGATTATACTTTGAAAAAAAATTAGATTTTATTATTTTCAGTATAAATGTATCTCCTTGGTTTCTTTAGATGGATTGGGTCCACTTGTTTAGTTCTGACTTGTTTTCTGTTTTCTGTAAATATCTTCATGTATTTAAACATAACTTGCAAAACATAATAGTTCAGCAAGTCACAAAATTTCATTCGCTTTAAGTTAAAGAACAACCGATTTGTTGGCTCTCTGTTTTATGCTTATAAATCTAACGGCTCTTTTTTTTTTTTTTTTTGCAAAATTAAAAGAAAATGGACAAGTATTCTCCCCAAACTTCTACACAACAGGTCAAAATAATTAAATAATAACTCAGTCTTCTTTGATATGATTGTGTTTGCGTAGCTGCACAGCCCGGGTGTGTGTGATGTGTGTTTGAGCTGTGCATCGTGACCTGCGGGCGAGAGCTGACAGGAGAGGGGAAGGATGGATGTATAGATGGATGTATGGAGGCGGGTGGGGGGGGGGGTATTTTTTGCGGAAGTAACAGAGGAGATCCACAGTTGCCCCGGTAACCAGTAGTTTTGTGTGTGTGTGTGTGTGTGTGTGGTGGTGTCACTGCGCTCACCTCCTCAGCACGGCGATCTCATTCTCGATGCTGCTCTCCTTCCCCTTCAGCGCCTTCTTGGGGATGCATTTGACGGCGAACATGCGGCCGGTCAGCTTCTCCTGGGCCAGGACCACCTCTGAAAACGCCCCTCTGACGGAACAAAGGAAACACACTCCATTTCAATCTCATGCTTCATGATTTCAGCTATTTTCTCCTAAAGATGCAATTCGCGACAAGTGCAATGTTTATCCAGTCATCAAAAATAGTCGGAAAATTGCACTGCTGTGTGAATGTGCACCGATGTGACAATTTCGACTTTCCTTTCTCAGCGACATAAAAGAACAGCACCGGCAGTAGGGCAAACATCTGTGTTTTTCAGCTCTTAAGATCCCTTTGTGTGTGTGTGTTTAGTGAATGTGTGTGTGTGTGTGTGTGTGTGTGTGTGTGTGTGTGTGTGTGTGTGTGTGTGTCGTGTCGACAAGTGGGGCGATGAATGAAGATGAGCCCATTGCGAGTTAATCTGCCTGAAGCGAGTGCTGGCTTCTTTGTTGATCTGCCCTCAGACTCGCTGGCGTATCTGAGTAAACACGATGCATGCGCCCTTATCTCTTTTCGGCCGTCCTTGTTCTTACATCTGTTCGGTGTATTGGCAACCCGCAGCAGGAGAACAACCAGACTGCAGGAATTCAGCTAACAATCTAACCAGAGCCTTTCAATTTCCTTGTTTTCTGACACAATTTATCTACACGTTCTGTAGAAATCCAAGCTAACGTGGTAGTATACATATGTGAGACTAGTCTGGTAAAAAAAAAGGCCTCTTGTTCAACGTTTCACTTTGTTCTGAGGGTCCGGGCCCTTCCTGGAGGCGTGGATTCAGTTGAGGTTTGAAACAACTGGATTGGATTCTAACCAATCACTAACATTTAGTTGTGATGGCTGTAATGCGTCAGCTGCGCTATGAAGCTAACCAGAAATTGCATAAGCTGAAAACAACCATCAACCACTGAGATGTTGAGCTGAACAACATCTTTGTCAACAATAAAAGATCTTAACCATTCCTCACACTCACACCTTAATTGTTCAAACCCTCCATCTGTTCTCTGGTTGGTCTGGTTGAAAAATAACCAGAGAAATCCAAATCAATGGGGGAAATACCAGACGGAACACTGAAGGGAGATGAGAATCAAGAGGAATTATTGTGTAGGAAGGTACAGCCTGAGTAAATGGAGGAAGCTTTTCAGCATGGACAATGCTGCGTTTGAGTCATTTCAGAAGTCAAAATCATGTCACACTCGTATTTTTTGTGAGACTAACTACTTTTAGTGAAAAAATAAAGAATTTAAAAACATTCACACCTGATCTCATGTAAAGTAATTCAACAGGTAAAACTAGTTCATGGCAGTGTACTTGTTAACCAAATTTAACTTGAGTTTGCTATTGGTAGATACCAGTACACAGTTTATTTTGGAGAATGCGACTGTTCTGTTTCTGTGCGCGTGTATGTGTTTTTTTGGCTTCTCCTTCAAAGTGAAAAGCGGCTGCTGTGAATGAACTCTCTTTTCTTTTGCATCAATGTGTGCCTCGCAAAACCCCCCCGGAGCCAGTCAGAGCGCGGCGCATTCTGTGAGCTGTCCATCAGCCTGCAGGCAGAGCCGTGTTCATGGTGCCCGCATGCCAGCGCAGACCTGCTGCCCGTCGCCGCCCTGCTGCAGTCGGCGCATTTCCGTCTGTTTAGCAATGACTCCCTCTCTCTTCTCACCTCCACCGCCTCTCCTGCCAATCTCCCTTAGTCTCTCACAAATCTTTCAGAGTGACAAGTGATCATAGCGTCTGTTGCCCTGGGCGATTGAGGTGGACTGTCTGCAAACCGATAAGATTACTTCAGTTGACTCATGCATGCTGACACTTGCCAGCACCGATAACGGATGTTGGGGTTCTGGTAACGTCAAGGGCCGACAAAATGAGCAACCCGTGCAATTTGTAAGGCACACACACACGCACGCACACACATGGAACAACACACAAAGCTCGGAGCGTTTCATTCATTACCCCCGGAGAGGGAGCAACATGAATGGGCGCCCTCGGTGGCTGTGAGGCATTCACAGCTGCAGCATTAATCATCACAAGAGGCGTCGCAACCTGTTTACCTTTGCGCTTTATGTCAGGATCATTATTTTCTTTCTCTAATGTTTGTGTTCCACAATAAAGGAGGCATTTATGTGTGATGAAAAAAGCAGAATCACAACAAAGCTCTGCACAGATTGTTGTCGCGGTTTTGGAGGCTGGAATTTCACAGTCTGAGTTTTGGCAGCAGAATTGTTTCTGAGGTGTTAGCAAGGAAACAGATTTGGAAGCTGGATAGGCTGTTGGTACTTGTTTTCTTTCTTTCTTTCTTTCTTTTTTTCTTTTTCATAACTAGACATGTATTCTCTCCAAGGCCGTAGATCTGTTTTACCGCCTATGCTGAGTTTTGTTAGTTTGCAGGTCAAGGAGCAAGGAAATGCGACAGTAATGGCTTTCAGCTCTGTCCACATGAAAACGTTTTAATTTTCCTTCAAACACAGAAGTGAAAATTTCACTCTAGCTTTTTATCCATTCCCTAGTCGATTTCTACAATCCAAATTTTCATCAAATTTTTAAAATGGCGGGGGAAAAACAGGAAAATGTAAGTAAGGCGTTTCCATTTACTCCCTGATTTTGGAGTGAATCAGCCAGGCTACGCAAAGTGTTATCTCAGTTTGTGCAGATTTTCTACAGTATTGTCCTGAATGTCCAACTGAGAGGATAATGCAGGTTGAAGCAAGTGCAGACACTATGGTGAAGTTAGTTTCAGTTAGTATATTCGGAACTCTGTTTCTTTAACATGAGAGGAATATGAACTAAATGTTGCACACATTTGTAATAGAAACACAATGTTTTCTGCAAAAGACAGCAAAGTATTGCAGAACAAATGAAGCAGAAACAATCAGTGGCCACTGTCTGATAAATGCTCTGTTCCTCCTTAGGCATACATGCCAAGTCAGCACTTTGTACCATAACACCTGTCTGCCTTCACACACAATGAAGGTGTTTCATCTATTTCGTGATGCTTCTTCCACATAAATCTATTTATAAATAAATAACAAAAAAACAAATCATGACGCCCTCGATTTGTTTGATTATGTCTTAGAAATCAGGAATTTTGTAAAGTCAATGTTTAGTTTCATCCAGATTTGTTTGGAAAAATATGTAATTCTTAATTCATAGATTCACAGTGAACAAGTGTAGAATCCATTACTCAATTTCATTTGGACAAAAATCTATAAAATATAGCGCGTAGGCTAAGTTAGAGGGAGTCGAACACGTAGTGGAAACTATATTCCTTTCAAGGCCAAAACCACAACTGATTATGGGAAAAGTAATATTGTTCAGTGAACAATAAGCTCTGATGTGGTAGGGAGCTAAGAGCAAACATGAGAGTTATAGAAGATAAAAAAACACTCTCAGGCTCGGCCTTTCTAGCCTGCTGCCTCCTGGGATGACTATCAAATGTCATACAAACAAACTAAAGAGCACATCTGGTCCTCAGGCTGTGAAAACACACAAAATGAGTCTTCTCCCTTTATTATTAACTCAATCACGTGATTATTAATTAACTCAATCACGTTAATAAGCAAGATTATTAACTCAGCCATGTACATGTAAGCTGAATATTTATTGCTAATTACAATTAGTCAGGACTTTGTCGAACATCTTTGTTTCTCATAACTGGAATTTATGAACTGGAATCTGGAACCACTAGTGAACAGCTGAAACCTGTGATGACATGAGACCCACTCTAAAAGCTCTTACAGACACATTACAACGCAATGTGACATCACGCGCTCTGAATCCCTGATTTACAGTTTTTCCACTAATGTAATGAGTAATGTGATGTATCTTGTACACTGATCTAAAATAAATTTTTATTATAATAAAAATACATTTTGAAAAAGATGCAGATGTATCATTTTTTTCTTCCACTTCCACAGTTATGCACAGAAAATCCCAATAAATCACACAATTACACAGAAGCACTATAAGGAAAATGCGAATGAGGGAAAAACTGCATATGGCAGCATGCCAGAAGCACAATGAGAACAAATTTACTTTATTTCAAACCTGGAAGTCATTTGCTTTTGCAACTCCAAAGAACAGGCTGAAGGACCGGTGGGGTCCACCTGACTGGAGGACAGGCAGCCGACTTCAACGTATGTTTGGACTAGCTGGAAGTCCCCGCTTTGCTGCTGTTACCTACGGCAACGATGATTGAATTCCCTGTTCTATGAACCTGTGTAATTGTGCCAGTGCTGCTCTGCTGCCGGGGGAAAAAAAAAGAAAAAGAAAAACAGTGTTGGCAGCAACAGCGTTTGCGAGAGTGTTTTGCGATGGAGCGTGTATCCAACAGGGAAACAGTCTGTCTCCAAAGGCGCACACATGCTCACACACAGAGAGAGAGACTGGAGTCGGCCGACGAGGTGGAAGTGACACGTTTGACGTGGGGACAGACAGACGTCAACGTCAACGTCAAGCTGGAAATCCATCCAGTCAAAAAGAAAAAAAAACAAACAAAAAATGGTTTTGAAATCATCTAATTCATGTTTAACTTCCTAGATTTGTATGATGTGACTGTGATTCGATATTTCTTGTAGAGAACATTGGTAGACATAACGTCTCAGTGTCAAAATATGAGTCCAATTATTCCAGATGTTTCAAATCAACAAAACAAATTATAAGGTCTGATGAATATTACCGGAGTGAATTTAAAAATGTTTAAAAAATGATTATTTCATTCATTGAAGAAAGACATTTATCTGAACCAACCTAGCCTCATATGAAAAGCTAAACCTCATACTGGCTTCTGCCGCCTGTAGAGGTAAAGACTGCCATTGAGCGTTTGTAATAAATTTTGAAGTATCGCATTAGAAAAGGCTGATAGAAAAAGGCAAAATTTGAACAAAAACTAACACAATATCACAAAAAAGGTTTAAACGCTCGCTTTAGGTGGTTGTGGGTTTTTCTTAAAGAGTTAAAATGCTAAAGGGGAGATGGAAACACATTTGCTTATCACGTTCTGACGTAGCAAATCCTCACATCCACAGGTGGCTTAAAAGGGGCACAGAAAGAAAATGAAAACTTTAAAGTTCAAACCTCTGTGACAAAGGGGAGAGCTGTAGCCTACAGTGGCCGGTGAGAGGTACTCTAAGCTGGGACGTATGTGGTGGAAGGCTCCCATCCAGATCCAGAAGAGGATCTATGTCTTACTGGAAACACGAAACACAGACATTTTTAAGCCCAAACCTTCACCACGGAGATCAGGACTCTCATCTTTTTAAAATGTGTGGTCCATGCTAGTTTGCGACATCTACTTCCTGTTTATTACATCCATGCGTAATATCAACATCTGATGCTTTGTGTAGCCTGGTTGATTTACTCCAAATCAGTAGATGGAATTACGCCGAATTCGCATTTTGCTTTTCAGCCACATTTCAAAAGTCCACTTGAATTCCACATGACAGTTGCATGGAAACCTAAATAATCTTTTCAATCACTGTAGAGGAAACTCTTGTTTTAACTCAACAGAGTTGGAGGGTTTTAAGTGAGGGTGTGTCCAAAAAAATTGATTCCCATAAGAATCACAACTCTAATTTACTGTGGTTCAGAATGGAGGTACTCTTTGGATCATTGTCCTGCTGCAGAACCCAAATGTGCTTAGAGTTAATGTCACAAACTGATGTTCTCCATTAGGACAACGTCGTAAAGGAGACTAATTACAGCAAGTAACCAAAGCAGACACAGACCATCACTCTACCACCACCATGTTTAACTGATGATTTAAATGATGAACTAGCTGAATTCCAGATGTATCCGGATGCATAGCTTCTAAGTCTAAACACAACTTCAGTCTTATTTTGACAATAAAATCTCCAACAATTAATAAGAACTGAAGGACAGGAGACCAGGAGACATTACCCAAAGATAACTGTGAAAGAATCTGTAAAAGTGGCACACACACACACACACACACACACACACACACACACACACACACACACACACACACACACACACACACACACACACAGCTCAGCAGGTCTGCTCCTGCCCCGTCAATAATTAGCAGTTTAATCAAAGCAGAAATGGAAGCCGCTGAATGGAGGTCGTTCACACACACGTCATCACAGCAAAAGGCCCGATAGTGACTGAGCGTGGACAAGGACAATCACACGGCTCGCCGCTAACGTCAGACCCCGTATTCACACCCACACGCACACACATACACACCGTTATCTTCCTGAGCTCTCTCAATACAAAGCGGTCTGCCAGACGTGTGTGTCGTCGTGGTGACAAGTAGGCTCCGATTTACCGTTTCCTAGGATGCACTTGAAGAGGGGAAAAACAAGTAGGGGAAACCCGAGGCAGATTGGAAAAATTAGCTGAAGGGAATAACAGCAGAATGGAATGATTTAAGAGCTTTGGAAACTCTTCTATGTAGAATATCTTGAGTTCAATAGCAATGGAGAGTTGTAAGTAGGGGTGTGTCAAAAATCAATTTGCATAACAAACAAACACAATTCGATTTTTATTGTTGCTACTTAACAAGGTTGCCAGGGCATTTGGAGGAGAAACAGTCCCACAGCATCACAGATCCTCCACTGTACCTAACAATGCACTGATATCATATCTGCAGTTTAATATTGTCCAATACGATCTCATAAAGAAAAACAGCTGAAATGAACTTGAAGCAATTCCCTTTTGAAAAAACAAAACAAAACACCAACATAGAAGTATTGTAATACAATTTATGTGTTAACTCTGCACCAGTACAGCACACTTAAATACACTAATAGTTTCACAAGCTTGGTCAAAGATGTAAAAATGATACAACTTTCATTTGTTCAGTCAGTGCAATCAGAAGTACAACAGCCAATATAAAATAAATAATAAAAAAACTGAAACTGACAAAACAGGTTGTTTATCTTGCTCAAATATGGAAAACAAACTACAAGAAACCTTTCAAATGGTTCAGAAAGTGCAATTATAATTTCTAAATAAAATGTAAACTAATCAATAAAGCATAACATTGCTCTGAGCACAAAGCATAGATGTAGAATGAATAGATCTGCCCTTGTGGATTGGTCACATTGTCAACAATATCCAATCTAGAATTTTTTTTCCAATTTTGTAATTAATCAGTTAACTGCATGGTAAATTAATATGAGCTTCATAATATTCCTTTTGATGGATGTTTTCTTTACATCATAGTCCATTTTATTAATGTTTTTGATTGTAATTTGTATTTAATGCTGTTTTATTTAAAGTTTTTGGCTGTTCTGCTTTATTGGATATTTAAAATATCCTCCAGTTTCAGTAATAAGTGTTCTTTACAGAAATTAAAGTTTAGAGGGCGAGCTTGCATTATTATGCCATTATCAGTGTATTATTTGTAAATGATGTCCAAAGAACAATAGTATTGTTTATTGCAATAATTACTGAGACAATTCAACGTTCAGTAGAATGTGTTATCATTACATAGAAAATGTGACCAAGCTGTTAGGCTTTAAAAAAAAAATTTGGTGCTATGTCTTGAATTAGCCATTTATCAATTTTGGTAAACCTTCCAGATTGACTCCATGAAATACGAAGTCAACACAATGACTCATAAAACCTCCACCAGTTTCCTTAAAAGGATACTATGACAACGCCCAGACACATTTTGTTCCCACTCAGAACTCCTAATGACTTCTAAATCTACAGGAATCCACGCTACTGGTTAGAAGAGAGAAACATTATATGGAAAATGTGACTCAACTTTCAAATTTATTGAACTTTAAATGGATTAAAATGATGTTTGGATAATTGCTGGTGTTCCAAACGACAGGTGGAAAAGCTGCTGATCTGAATCACTATGGCAACAGGAGGTAAGGCGTGATGGATGGGGATTTATTACAGCTGATGTGTAAATGCACTGGAGCAGAATGCAAACACATATGTCACAGGCACAAAGAGCAACGTGATTAGTAGGAAAAGTTTACTACCGTTTATCCCTGCACCAAAAACACAAGCCGGGATGGAAATGAGGAATGGAAAAGTGTGCGCACACTATATTGGTTTGGTAGCGGAGCTCGCAGGCTAAAAAAAAAAACACTGTTGCCACGGCAGCAATTAAGCGCCAATTATAGTCTGTATTCTAACTGGGGCTCCGATAGCAGAAGATGAAAACAAGAGGGAGCGAGCACTGAAATGAAAGGTCTGATGAGTCTTCTCTGCTATTAGAATGACAAACCTAGGAACAGATGCCAAACAAGAAGTGCCTCCGAAATTCCTGACTGCTGTGCCGCCACAACTGTAGCACATCCAACAGACAGCCGGAGCACAAGCTGAACAAGACCCAAACCAGTGAAGGATGTCCCTACCAGCTGAAAGCAAACCAAACAAATACTATGGTGGAAAAAATACTTTCCTACACATTTCTCCTGTTTTTGGTACATTAAGATTTTTCAGATGAATCAAGTTTTAATATCGGACCTACCTATTATTTCATTTCTTAAAGAGGCAGTATAATGTGTTTTCCAGGTACATACTGACATTTTATAGCACAATCACGCATAAAAATGCTGAAAGATACAGCTGGGCCTTTGTCTCTTTAAGACACTCCTGCTCTTTCAGAGCTCTGCCTTCATGAAGTCATCACAACTTGATTTCTGTTTTAACCCTTTAAAAACCTTTTCACCAGAGTTGCATTGAGAAGTAGCTCATATAATGAGCTCAGCTGATGCTTAGTTCCACCAGGTGTTTCTAATTGCTGCTGACTAGTCTGAAGGAGCTGAGCTGGGGAGTCACAGGGGAGGAAACGACAGCATGGAGGAGAGTTTTCCTGAAAGGTGGAGCAAGGTTCACCCGGGCGTTTTGCACAGGTGGAATGGCTGCCAAAGGAGATTAAGGGATTTCTCAAAAATGCATGAAAGAACCAAGGCAACACTCCAGGTATGTTTATGATGAGGGAATAACATTATAACATTATGACAAAATGCTGCCACTTAAATAAAAAAAATAGCCTTGTGATGGTTTTCTCACATCCTACATTCTCCTATTCAACCATTGCCTTCTGCTTATCAGAGAAAGGGTCGCCTGGGCAACAGGTCCAACATCCCTGTATGATGTCACTAAATGACTATAAGACAAGATAAGATAAGATAAGATAAGATAAGATATTCCTTTATTAATCCCGCAGTGGGGAAATTTACATTGCTACAGCAGAATAAAGAGCAAAACCAATATAAAACTCTATATATACAAAAGAAATATAAATAAACAAATTCCAGGTTTTTTGCCCGTAGTATAAAATGGTGAATTACTTAGAGCAATGACTATGAACCCATTCAAGTGCTCAGTAGATGATTAGAACCAATCTAACTGTGGATAAGCCACAACTTTCTTCAGCTGAACAGAAGCTATTATTATTACTATTATTATTATTTAAACAATCTAGAGTCAAAGCACATTTTCCGTTATTACAGCTAGAAACTAGAGATCAGGTACTAAAATCTGGGAATAGACATGAACTCTGACCTGAACCTTCAGCATCCTATAGACAGTTACAAAGTCGGCCTTCTATCACCTGAAGAACATTTCCAGGATTAAAGGATTAATTTTTAAGCAAGATCTAGACAAACTCATCCAAGCATTTATCTTTAGTCACATTGATTACTGCAACAGTGTTTTCATAGGTCTGCCGAAGCTCACATTCCATTCACAGAATTTTCTCAATTTACAGTTTTATCAAATCTGACTCACCATCTAATAAATGTCAGAAACTTGTCACGACCAAACCTGACAAGTTTCCACAGCTTACACAGGCTCCATAATGGGTATTCCAGTAGATACATGTTGCCAGTGTTGGTAGTGGGAGAGTTGTGTAAATTCTTTACCCTGTATCTCATAATGTCCTGATTATGTTACACTGACTTGTTTCTACTTCACTTGTTTTATTCACCTACTTGACAAGAATCCTGATGAAATTAACACCAACCGAGGGCCACGAGAACGGTACAGATGCACAGGATGAGGCGTCACCTCGGATTTTTTATGTTTATTCAGATCAACACAACGCAGATCCACCAATGCTGACTGAGCCACCAAGATGCGGCTTTTCCATGGCAACAGTGCAAACCACCGCAGGGATTTCACGAAACCTTTAATATGATGACATGCATCACCATGGAAATCACATTTATCTGTGATATCCACAAATAAATGTGGGAATCACATTTATTACTTGTAAGGCAACTCATCAGTAAATTATAATTCTATAGTTAAGAGTTGGGGTGAAACATTTACAACTGTCCACATGACAATGACGGCGAATGACAAACATATGATCAGTAAAAAGAAAAAAAAATGAATCCAAAAGTCAAAAATATTTGCTTAACTTTTACAAATTGGTTCCTGTGGGCACTGCTGATGTGGTAACTGTACTTAGACACAGGACCGTAAGCACAGCAAAAGATAAAAGCTGGCGATAGCAGAGCAGCGTCAGACCCTCAGACTCAGGTCATGCTGAGAGAGAGGCATATGGAGGAACAAAAAGAGAGGAATGGGGAGCGGTGAGAAAAGCATAAAAGGAGAAGAAAAGAGGCAGCTATAGCTGAAGATAAAGAGATTTGACCTGACACATTACAGAGCACAGCAGAGGTCGTCTGATCTAATAGCTGAAGTGAAGATGCTGACAGTGAGATGAAAGGAAATACTCCTTTTATGCTATCAGCCCTGAGAAGAAGCATTTAGGTGTGTAACCTGGATAGTTTGAGTTTAGCTTTTACTGTAAAACACAGAGGATTGACATCCTCACAGACCTCCAGGTAGCATCACCGCAGGGTTCCTATTCACTAATAGAACCAGTTTTGTTTAAAAGAACATGCAATGCAAAACCATTAGAAATGAAATCGAGACAATAACCACTTGTGATGATACTACAAGCACTCATGACAAGATTAGACAATTATCTACCATGGAAGTTCTTGAATCAATGGTGCTAAGGATGAGCTAATTCTTCTGCAGCCCTCCAGTTGATGAAAATGCTGGAACTTCTGTAAATTTTGGGGTTGGATAAAATGTAGTGCATTCCCAAGGAAATAAAATAGTATCTGTGTTTTTGTCTTCAAGCAGGAAGTTCCAACATCCCATCAACTGCAGGTGGATGAAAGAAACTGACTTATTTTTTTTTTTCATTTGTTTGACCCCCTTTCTAATGCCACCCTGGGTAATCACCCACATGGCCTATGTTTGATAAGGTTATTTATACCTATGATTTAATAACATTCATAGTTTCAAAAAAAATAAAATAAATACTTTACCTTAAATACTTTACCTTGCAGTGCATGCATTGTAGAGTATGCCAACATACTTTATGTTGGCATATATGACTTACATTAATGGAAAATAAATACTTTTTTTTATAGTTTTGAGATAATATTTAGATTTTCTGAGAAACTCAATTTGGGGTTTTTATTAGTTAGAAACCACTAACTGTCAAAATGAACAAAAATAAATGTATGAAATATATCACTCTGTGAGTTTTACTATATGAGGATGAGAAGCAACTATTTGTTAAACTAATACTTAAGGCAGAATCACATTCAAATAAATAAATAATTTGACCCCCTTTGTAATAACACCCTGGGTAACCACCCATATGGCCTATAATAAAAATTTACCACTGTTCTCTAGGGCTGTATAATAATATTGATATCGCAATATGTATTGATATTTTCTTTCCTAGAAAAAAAAATCGATATTCATCTGCAAGTATCGTAACATCCAACTATCACCTTTTTCACTCATTGCTTGCTTCGCACCAGGTCATCAGGCTTCGAGTGATTCCTTCAGATTTTAAGTGTCAAGGTTTAATAGGTATTAAACTATCCAGAGCAGGGTACTTGGTGCATTTTATTTACTTTAAAAATGCATGTAAGCTACAGTTTGTACTGTTTCAATTAAAAGAAACATGTTTTCTCACCACTTCTTTGATTAATTTTGTCCAGCTGCCGACTTTAAGTCTCTGTCCAAGCAGAGCCAGGTATTGTGTAGTTGGTGCTTTTAATCAGTTTTCAGTTAAATTAATTCAATCCGACTTTATAACAGTCACAAAATATCACCAAAATCACTCTGTCCCTCTAAAATCTTTCAGAAAATCTCAAAAGTGCTTTGAATTGTATCGTTTGCTGAATATTGCAACATATATCGTAACGTGGGCAGAATATCGTCAATCGTATCCTGAGATTATTGTATCACTGCAGCCCTACTGTTCTCATCCATCCATCCATCCATCCATCCATCCATCAATTTTCTTTCTCTTATCCGGGATCGGGTCGCGGCCCAGACTTCCCTCTCCCCAGCCACTTCTTCCAGCTCCTCCAGGAACCCTAAGGCGTTCCCAGGCCAGCCGAGAGACATAGTCCCTCCAGCGTGTCCTGGGTCTTCCCCGAGGCCTCCTCCCGGTGGGACGTGCCCGGAACACCTCACCAGGGAGGCGTCCAGGAGGCATCCTGACCAGATGCTCGAGCCACCTCAACTGGCTCCTCTCGACGTGGAGGAGCAGCGGCTCTACTCTGAGTCCCTCCCGGATGACCGAGCTTCTCACCCTATCTCTAAGGGAGAGCCCAGCCACCCTGCAGAGGAAGCCCATTTCGGCCGCTTGTATCTGTGATCTCATTCTTTCGGTCATTACCCAAAGCTCATGACCATAGATGAGAGTGGGAACGTAGATCGATCAGTAAATCGAGAGCTTCGCTTTTGACTCAGCTCTCTCTTCACCACGATGGACCGGTACAGTGCCCGTTTCATGGCAGATGCTGCTCCAATTCATCTGTCGATCTCCCGCGCCCTTCTTCCCTCATTCGTGAACAAGGACAGGACAGGACAACCCCCCTGACCCGGAGAAGGCACTCTACCCTTTTCCAGCTCAAGACCATGGCCTCGGATTTGGAGGCACTAAGCCTCATTCCGGCCGCTTCGCATTCGGCCGCAAATTATAGGAGGGTCACACTCTTAAGCCTCCCTGTTAAGGTCTGTTCAGGGGTCCTGGACAGGAAGGTCAGTCGGATAGTGAAACCTCGGATTCAGGAAGAGCAGTGTGGTTTTTTCATCCTGGTCGTGGAACCACTGTTGTCAATCAGTTAAAAACATAAAATCTGCACAACATAGACTTGTCAGCAAAGAATAACCCATAAACAAATTCCACAGATTAACCATGTATCCAGAGCTGTGTTCCAGGATTAAAACAAGCGTTACAGTTTCCACCGAGACACACCGTCATGCCCGTACATGCGTTTCCTTCTGCCTAAACTAGTCGCGCTTTAAATCCCCCCCACGGCTGCTTTGCTGCATCTGTTTTGCAGGAAAACAAACATTTTGCGGTAAGCTGTGGTCACACCCCGACAAAGTCACACATGGAGGAGCAGGTGTTAAAGAGACAGAATTACAGACTCCCAGTTACTCAGGAAGCTTTGACTGGGCTCAATCCAACAGACACAAACTCATCTAATCACCCTCCAATGTCGCAAACGCACAAATGAAACACACACACACACACACACACATACACACGCACATACACACGAGAAGGGAGTGTAAACAGTGGCAGAAGGCTACTTGGTCAAATGTACCCAGCAGCAGCTCGGCTTATTAGAAGTGACTCAAGGCTTTATTAATGGTGTAGGGGGGATGATGTGATTGTCCTCCCCCAAAATCATACAAACTTCATTAGTCAATTAGAAACTCCCAAGATAAACTACAAGAGTGTTTAGTCCAACCAAAGTAGCTAACTGAGAACATAAGAGCTCAACATGATCAGTTTACACTTTGGATTTTCTTGATATTTAAATGTAACACACCCCATAATCTCTACTATACACACACTAGTCAATTTCAGAGGTTATTCTTGTTCATTAGGTTAAAAGTCCTGTCTGCCAAATGTATTAATGGAAAGTTGAGTGAAAGAATAAATTGTAGAAGAGAAAAGTTGCAGAAAAAAAAGAGCCGAAGCTTTTAATGGATGGTGAAGCAAACTAAATTCATAAATTTCGAGAGATCCATGAGACATGAAACAATCAAATTTTATTAAACAAATCCACCAAATTTTAATTGATAAAGTTAACTTGAGTAAATACAAAAAGCAGTTTCCAAATAAGTATTTCAATTTACAAAGGAGCAGTATTTCCAGCCACACAGTGCCATTTTACAGCCCACTAAAGTACCTATGTCAGCTTGAGGTGTTATAAAAATGCTGTACATATCAAATATGACTTTAAAATAATTTGAGGTGCAGGACTCGAAAACATCAAAGTGAAACTATACTATCACTATACTTTTATATATCACTATTCTTACAGGAATACTCATTAGAAAATACAATTTTAAAAAAATGTATTCAATTGTTGAACGGCACACTGAATTTGAAAAGCTAAAAAATAGATTCATAAACACAACAATGAAAGATATAATTTCTGATTTCAGTATGTTTGTTGGTTTCATAAGTGCACATATAGTTCCAGTTAGTATTTTTCCCAATTAATAACTGTTTTAATTTATTTCAGTTTACAAAAATGCTTCGTCAATTTCAGTTTTCATTATTTAGTTAGTTTTAGTTAACTGTAATAACCTTGCTGATAAACATGGAATATAACAAACAGAAATAATTTTCCTGCCATCATTTTGGTGCCCCAATGTAGTGCATACCCACTTTTTGTGCCACTGGTTGTATTTGTGTCTACGTACGCTTGCGTGGCGTCGCTGTGTGTTCGACTCAAGGGCGACTTGACAAGTTGTGTAAGAGGGTCACGACAGGCCTCATAAACAACAACACACACATCAGATAAGATAAAATACCTCACTGTCATTGTGCAGTTCGATAAAATTATGATGCACATTAACTCCAGTGGCCAAAGGAGAAATACATTTAAAAGCCTGAATCACCTTGATCTGAGTACAGTAATGGGGCTGAGTAAAAGTAGGTCTGCTATAATACAGAAAAAGCCTCTATAGTGTAGCAGTGTGCCTGTGTGTATCCCTCGTAAAGGTGTGTGTTTCACTTCACAGCACTATTATGTGTGTGTCATAGCTTCCAGGTTTTCCTGCAGTCTGAGTTGTGTATACATGTCTCTTTGTGTTTGCTCTCTTGTGGGTCTTCTCCCTGTGTTTGTGTGTTAAGTGGTGGTCTGCCCTAAATTACCTGTCGAGAAGACAGAGTGTACGCTGGTCGGCCGCGCCGCTGCGGCAGCACTGCTTCCATTAACGGTGGCCATCGTTCACAATCTGATGGGCAACAGCTAAGGGTTACCACGGCGACCCTGCCGCATGCCTGCCAAATATTACTTAGTACACGGTGTTACTACCCAGGGTGTCTTAGGATAAGACCCTAAAAAGGTTGTGGTGACATTTTTGTATAGTGAGCACAACCGAAAAAATTGCTTGACCAATAGGAGCTCTTGATATTTGTTTCAGTTATGTGTACACTTCAGCTAAGGTCATGAAGATGCATAATTGCCACCTATAACGTGGCAGCAGAATCAGACAGGATAATAGAAAGTAGAGGTGCGCCGATCGATCGGTCACCGATCATAATCAGCCGATTTTCGTGAAATCGGTGATTATCGGGATCGCCGATCATTGGCTCTGTTACCGATACCGATCACCCGCATCTCATTTCT
>CAEGAF010039373.1:0-21068 GCA_903067075.1 Micropoecilia bifurca | reverse complement strand
TAGGTCATCACCACCTTAATGCTACCATCATGAACATTATGGCAAAGGCATGAAAGGTAGACCTGCTTCCTTTGCTGAATTACGTTTTATTTTCCAGTCTCTCTCTCTCTTTCTCTCTCTCTCTCTCTCTCTCTCTCTCTCTCTCTCTCTCTCTCTCTTTGTCTCTTTACTTTATCTCTGCCAGACCTTTAAATTACCCTCCCTCCCTCTTCCACACCTCCTTCCTGAAATCAACTCCTTGGCAACCGGTCACCGCATCTCTACCGGAAAGGTAGACAGCCTCTTTGTGGTGCCACGGCAACCCGTTGCAACACCAGACACCGAGACGAGCTACATTATTAACCAGAAACAACCAATCGGTGGTCTGGAGAGGAAGTGATAGCAGACGGAAGGGGATGAATGCAAGAATATGTGCTGCAAGCACTAAAGTGTTGATTGTTGCTGTGCACCAGGCTTTGATTTGGACAGTCATGCAGAACTGTATAGATTAGCAGAGAACAACGCAAACAGCATGTTCGGAGAGTGTGAGGGGAGTTTGTGGAGCGGTTACATTCTACCAAATCCACAGGAGGTGTGTGTGTGTGGGGAGGAGGGGGAGATAAGTAAGGAACATCTGGGTCTGGGGTGGACAGCGTGGCTTTTGTTTGCAGGCGGCTCATCGGGCTGACACCTCACCTCGATTCTCTCAGGGTCACTGTGCAAGAGGAAGGGTGGCGAAAGGGGAGGGAACAGGGAAGAAACTGCTGGAGGTGTGATCTGAGAGGAAAAGGTGTTTGCTTTCCTGTAGGCAAAATTTCTCTGTTCTGTGGCCGAGGTTGTGTTACTGTGAACGCTCCGTCTATTTTAAACGGAGACGTCTTCCTTTATTTTCGTGTAGCATTTCTGTGTGCCAGTATTGGGAAAAGAGGCTGTAGCTTAAAATATCAAACTGCGTTTAAAGGAAAAATCTAGAACACATTTTTAATTGTGGTACTTAAATGCCCACTAATAATCTTAAAGCGAAAATACAAAAATTTTTTTGGCATATTTGACTGACAATTTTCCTCATAAGAGTTTGTTGGCATCTCTACCACACGTTTTTAGGATAGGAGTCCAACAGTAATGGAGATGGATAGGAGTAGAGATCTGCTGCATATTTCATCAGTATACACACATGTGGTCAGTGTTGATACTTTCTGCAGTTATTTGCTGTGACAACACGCTAATATTCAGAGTGTATATCTGGTTATGAGAGGAAGACGGAGTAACCAGAGAGCACCTTCACATCTCACATTTCCTCATTAAAATTTTAGTTAAATTAGTTAAATATCCCAGTATTTTTTTAATAACCGTAAACCATTCTGGAATATTTCTCTGCATGCATGAGATGTGCACATTATTTCAGTCAGACAACTTGTTAATATGAGGCTTATGTACATCTTTTATTTGGCTTTGATGCCAGCGATCTTCCTGCATGTTTCTCAACATGCTATATAGTAATGAGACCATTTCAGTCCCAGGTGTCTAGGTTGAAAGCATGCAGTTTGTGGGGGCGGAAATGTTCAAGTTAAATAGACCACACATATTAGAAGCATATGTCTGATGTGGGTGAGGAAGACTATTTGTGGAGCTGATGTACAGCTCAAGTTGACCACCTAAACTACCTCACAGCCTTCCATTTGATGCATCGCAAGGTTTTCCAGGACATTTTTGAATCGTAGACTCACATACTCCCCTAGACCTGTCATCCTTCTCACACCGCATCCTGCTGCCATCTAATCCCCAGGTAGGGCACGCACAGCAGGTGTCCACAGGTCATGAGAAAAACTACATTGAGGCCATCTATATCTCAGTTATACAGTTGGCTCTGCAAAAATACGATACGAGGGGAGTGACGGTGTGGGCAGCATCAGAATTTTATAGATGTGGACTAAACTGTGCTTCAGAGGAGCTGGACTGAACCAGTCAGTCGTTGTAGTCCTGATCTCAAGTAGCTGTAGAGAACCAGTGAAACAGCAGCCGATTCTTTCTTTGCTCCAACTGCAATAAGGGTCCCATATATTTTTTGTTTGGCCCTGCCAGTCAAGACTGGCAGGGCCAAACAAAAAATATATGGGACCCTTAGCAGAATGTGATTAAAGTTTATTTTTCACTTTTTAAAAAAAATATACATCAGATAAACGGCAGAAAATGAAAGGTGCACACAAGGTAAATTTCTCTCAATTACCAATTTGTTCTGGAAGTTTTTTCTGGAATACAACAATTCAATAGACACTAGAGATGAGGGGCAAGTGCAATTGGTTGAGCTCCCACACTTGCACAAAAACGTACTTTGTTAGCTTTGAAATTAGTATGCATATAATGCGAGCAATGCTTAAATTAGCAAGAATAAATTCTGATCAAACTGTAGCTAAATCCCAAATCAACTTATTTTTTGCTGATAAACTGTCTAAATTGATTTTCACAGGTCATATCTTCATATTTCATATTTTGACATTTTGCCTAAAGCCACGCTCAGTCCTGGCCTCCTTAGGTTGAACAGTGGCTACTGCAGTTGAATTCTTCTGTTGCTCACAATGGTAGAGCTTTATGTCACACTGTGTCGCATGGTGCAATTTGGTGGATGTGCAAGTGTAACCTGTCTTTCGCTGGCTGATTCCAGCAGAGTTCTAAATGTCAGAGTTCAAAGAATCTCAAATTCATTCATTGATTTTGAATGAAAATTAATGAATGAATTTGAGTGGTCAGAGGAGAACCTTTTGGATTAGTTGGAATCGAAAATCCACATCAACCTCTCACCCTACCTGCCATCTAATTGTGTCAAAATTGTGCATATCTGTGACAGATATGCATAGATATGTCTCTGCAGATATGTCAATATGGGCCAAATTCTAAGGAAAGAACACATTGTAGACTCTATGCCACGAAGAATTAAAGGCAGTTCTGCACAAATGTACCATAAAAGAGGCCAGTGATCACTCGAGTGCGTTAATGCTTGCCAGTTTTTTTTTATCTCTTAAGTATATTACTACTGCTATTAATAATAATAAATTTAATTTATAATGCATTTTTCATTAATAAAAATCTCAAAGTGCTACATGGTGCATCTAAAAACATAAAATCAGCAATCAAAAACAATAAAAAAGACTGTCATTTAAAAGTGGGGTAGGCTTGTCTAAAAAGGAAAGTTTTCAAGCCACTTTTAAAATCAGACAATAATTGCGGGGCTCTCAAATAGTCTGGGAGAAAGTTCCAAAGACAAGGAGCAGCCACAGCAAAGGTTCGATCACCCATAGTCCTTAGTTTTGATCGAGGAAGGTGGAGAAGATTGCAGGCTTGGGATTGCAGGGGTCTAGAAGGTGAATGTGAACTAAGGAGGTCCTTCAGGTAATCCGGTGAGGTTTCTCTATAGACAGTGATGAGTGATAAGTGCAATTTTATGTTTTATACTGTACATTAATAGCTTCATGTAGAAAAACTGAAACAGATGCTATGACATTGTTTGTATTCACCTGGTAATACTTTTAAAGTGTTGTTAGCCAACATACTTCCAAAGTGAGAACCAGCGGCACCAATTAGTTTCATGGATTTGGTTTAAATACACATTTTGTTTGAGACCTTCTTGTAGGCAACAATTATGAACATCAAAGAGGAGTTTTAACAGATTTATACAAATAAATTAATACCTGGTTCTTCCAGATTCACAAGAGAAATCAGAGGTGACAAGAGAGGCAAGTTAACATAAAACGTGGTTCAGATATGATGGAAATGATGTCTGGGTGAGATGGTTAGCTTACTGCTGGAGAGATGGAGTTCCAAGGAAGGAAGGTGAGTAAACCCCCAGAGACTGAGTTCAGCAGGGGGTGGTGAGTGGTGCTTGTTGGTAATGATTTCCTTGCCCTTTCTTCCAGGTGGAGAGGTGAGAGGCGGTGGAGTGTCAGAGGGTGGACAAGGAGGCGAGTAACGTTGGACGGGCTGTATGGGGGTCTGACAGCATGAACCAGGAGCAGCGGTGTGCAGATTCACAGAGGAAGCCTTAAGTTGGGCTCTTTAACGAACTCTGACAGCAGAGAGGCTGAACACCGCCATCCAGGAACAGAGCGTGAACCGGGAACCTGGCTTTCCGGGGCGGAGACAACAAGAGATGAGCATGGGACATCAAAGAGGGTATAGGAGCTGAGAAGTTGTAGGTCTGATTACCACTCATGGAGCAAAACAATCTGGCATCTGCCTCAGGTAATGCCCTCCTCTTTAAGCTCCTCCTGATTGGGCTTGACGAGCTCCAGCTGTGAGGACACGCCTGCCGGTCAAACCCTGCAATCAGAGGATCAGGACTCACACACACACACACACACACACACACACACACACACACACACACACACACACACACACACACACACACACACACACTCACCCTTATAAATATGACAATCATGCCCTGGGTGAAGATGAGGATAGAGACCGGGAAAAAAAACAGTTTTAGTAAAGCATTTTTCCTTTGTTTTATTTATTTATAAAGAAATATGCATGGCTGTAATTATGTGCACATATTTTTTCTTTATCCCTACTTTATTTACCCAGCAGTTAATGCATTTATACTTGACGTCCGCACAGTGTAAGCACTTGTGAGCTGACGTCAGATTCCTCATTTGTGTACAAATCGTTGGCCAAAAAAAAGTCGTTATACTGATCCTGTCTTGTTAGATACCTTTTTTTTTGTTCCAGTACAGTGTTGATCTTTTTTCCATTTTGTGCAAGAACCAGGTGTGCTTGCTTATGTAAATACACACAATGAGCACTTAGGTAAAACTGATCCACATAACATTAAAGATGGACTTTAGGAGAACCTATCTGCTTAAATTAAAGTTATTAAGGTATGCTCAGGTCAGTCCTGTACCCAAAAGTCTAGAGGGAACACATACTAAAAGGATTTTTGCATTAGCTGAAGGGCTTTCGCAGTATCGTTGACTTCCCAGTGCCATAGAGCTTTAGAGAGCTGCGGGGACAAAAGAACAACATCATCTATTCTTCATCAGGTGGCTGAGTCTTTCAGCCAAACCCACACCATGCTCCTGGAGATGAATGCACTCTCTCCTCAGACTGTTTGGCACTTTAAACAGGAGGAAAATACACAGATGTTGAAATGGAGGGACCAGAGTGAGAGAGCACAAATAAAAGCTTGGGACTGAGTACTGAAACAGGGGAGGAAAAAGAGATGAGAGAGGCTGAAGTGGAGAGGGAAAAAACAAAACAAAACAAAAAAAAACAGTAAAATAGAGAGTAGTAGGTAGCGGTAGTCAGTGAGAAAGTGTGTGTGTGTGTGGGGGGGGGGGTGTCGACACAGTATGAGGAGGAGAGAGGAGAGGTAATGAGGCCAGTGACTGGCTTTACACCTCGTCTCTGTGGAAACTAATTGGGAGAGAGCTGGAGGGCACTAATTTGAGCACTCTGCTGGGTAAATGTAGTGCACCGAACTATGAAGGGTAAATCAATGTACTACCTCTCCACACACCTCACCTTCTCTCTATCTACACCTCATACGCACCCCAACACCCCCATTATTGTTTCCTAATAAAAATTCTATTGACTTTTAGTGAGCTTGTGGGCATAAAGGTATTGACTAGAGTAGAGATCATGCCTGCTGATGAGGCACAGCTCAGCAGAGAGGAGATTGGTTTGTCAGACGAGGAAAGACTGTGTCATCAGAACATAAGGTAGAAAGTATCTGGCACCATGCGCTGTTGAGGTGTGTTATTGTTCATTATGTGACTATCAAAAGCACTCAAATTGACCTCAACGTCTCACAGTGGCTGGAGCATCATAGAAACGCAACAATCAAGACTCAACAATATCACACTCTGGTTTATTACTTTAACACCTATGTTGGGTTCAAGCTGTTTAAACACTGGGTGAGAAATGTGTCTCATTACTTACAGGCAACTTTTTTGAACTTCCTCCATGACGCTCAAATAGGAAATGTTAGGATGGTGGTGATATGCTGTACAGTCATGTTAATGTCAGTGAGCTGTTTAAATAACTTCATTTTACAGGAGAGAATACATTTGCACATTTAGGATAACATTAGCACAAGCTAGTGCTAGTTATGGTCTATGTTCACAGTTTCACCAAAGAATTGCACATAAAGTCAGTTTAGACTAGAAGTATTTTATGAAAATGTATGCAAAAATATACATTTTGTTATTTACATTCAAGTGTTAGTAGACAATATTGTTTTCTGATTTCTTTTTTTTTCTCCTTTGACATATTCATTATTGATAGTGGGTATGTTCCTATCAGTGAGTCTCCATTCTTGTTTGCTACTTGGATTGCAACATATGCAGCTTAACTTACCTACAGATGTGTAGTTTGTACCAATTTATCAAAAATTCAGTCATGTTCTACAATATATTTTGACCGCCATAGCAAACATGTTTAGCACATGACTATAAATTAAGATTATTAATTTTACTAAAAGTCTAAATCATTTTTAAATCTGCATTTCCTAATTAGAAGCTTTATTAATGCATTCTGCCACGACCAACCCTTTGAGGACAACCATGATGGAGATGTGGACTGAAATAAAAATTAATTTGACACCTGTTTACTATAGTTGTGTTCCGTTGGATTTTAAAATACTACGATCTTAAAGGGAACCTATTATACAAAATTAACACGTTGCACAGGTTTGAAGTGCCATTTGGGTCTCTGCTACTTATAAAAAGTGCCAAAAGCCAGCAGGATTGACTTTTGGCAATATGTTAATCTTTATTGGTGAAAATGACCCGTTTCAAAAATCTCTGGAATGTAACAGATCAGCAAGCACTGACACTCACCTAGCAACCCCAGCAAAGCCTAGCCCGTTACCTAGCAACCAAAGCTGAGCTCCAGGATGTTTGGTCAGTTGGTTTTGCTTTTGTATGCACTGTGGAATGGCTGCTGGAAAACACAAATGTTTTGTTGTTGACCTTCCATTCATAAACCACTTGGTGCATTCTTGTTCGCTGTGCACTAGGTTCTTCTTCTGCTTTTCAAAGATGTACAGTTGAATAACTGTGCGTCTGTTTGCCACCATTTTCACATGTGATTTTAAATGTGGAGTTGAGGGCGGGGGGCGTGGCCAGCAGCAGCAGCTAATTTGGATTTAAAGTGATCAAGAAGTCCCAAAACAGCTAATTCTGAAAGCAGCTCAAAATAGGCAGAACTGAGCAGAATTAAATCTCATTATCTAAGAATGATTTTGCACCAACATATAATGAACAGGACAGGCTCATAGTCATATCAGAACTTGTTCAAGGAAGCATAAAAGTGGATTAAAACCTTTAACCTTTTTTCTGACAGTGTTTACTATAGTTGATAAAATACTTAAGCTTTAAGAGAATGTACTTATATGCAAAAAAGAAGATAAACTGAAAGGTAAAATCTTAAATACCTATTCTTAAAGTGGTTTCTTTAAGGCAGTAAATGGATAATACATGGGATATGAACAGGAATATTTGACTTAAATCACTGATTAAAGTCGTGAGTTATCTTTTGATAGCTTGAATGTTAGACATTAATTGCTTAAACCCATTTTTCACTTTGAAAACCTATTCCACTAAGCTGGGTGAAAACCTTTAGCCCAAGCCCATCATGTTAATTCAGCCTATAATGAATCGGTCTTTACTTCACCCAATGCTTGTTTAACAAATTAACCCAGATTTGTCCGTGTTTTATAGAATGTACTTCCATTGTGCTGAGCATGTGTGTGTTCTCTTTGAAGGGGATGAATGATGGGAAAAATAAGAAACAGAATGTATAGTTACCCCCTCCAGTGCTCCAATAGGGATTAAGTAGGAGTCAGATTTTTTTTGGGGTGGGGGGGCTTAAAAGGGATTTATCTTCACATTCAGCCTGGGTAATGCTGCAAACCTTTTTAGGATTACATAAGACAAAATCCTTGCAACAAAGACAGAACGATGCGCTTTATTAGACAGATGAGTTTCTGTTCTCGTACAGCCATTTATCAGGTTCCTGCGTTCATAAAAAAGAACTAAAAAAATAAAAAGTTAAGAGCGATTGCCCTGCACTGAGTGATTATGTGCGTTTGCTCAACTCCACCTTTGAGTGTAGCACTTGGAGGATGCTGCTTGCTCTGCTCAACACCATCTTCCCCCCACCTTTCTCCCTCTCTGCGACAGTGCCTTGCAGCTCGGCCCCCCTGGGAAATAGCTGTGGATAAGTTATTCAATTAGTGGGGCATTATTGGCCCTCTCTCTCAGAGGACAGAGCTGATGATGCTGTGATTATACCGCCTTGCATTCCTTTATGGCTCGGCAACCTCTTCCTCATAGCACGTCTGCGCACGTGCCTCCACACACACACACGCGCACACACACACACATACACACACACACACACACACACACAATACGGGCACGCACACGCACCATTGTCTTTGGATTTCACGACATATGTGTGTGGCCGCAAATTAACAAATAATGTTTGCAGGGTGAATGGATGTGGGTTAAAAATAAGGGGGGACTTTCAGAAACGCTTGTGTGGTTTCAAATGAGCCCCTTTCAGTTTGAATTGAGACACACAGACGGACACACACACAAACACACACGGCTGACCACGTATCAGTCCCTTCTGAGCAACCAGTTAGAGCTACATGGAGAGGCACGGCACGTCAGTCAGGCCTTCAGCTATTAGTTTCATTTTTTAAGCCTATTAAGGAGTCCACTCTTACCAACCGGAAGCCGTTTATCGAGCCTTGATAAGGACTTTTCCTGTTTCGTACAGGACTCAGGTGATTTCCTTTGTCATCAAAAACAGAAGCAACACTGCTCGGCACAAAGAAATACAAAGAGAGACATCTCAGAGGCACAGAGGCCCTCCACACCCAGTTCCAAACACGCTGACTCTCCTCGGACCAGCGAGGTGGTCTTTAAAGTGCTGCCATGATGGGTCGGCCCCTATCTGCCCAGCGCAGATCCACAGATGCCCTCCCGAGGGGACCGGCTAGAGGGGAGCAGGGCAGTGGGCCTGGAGCCTCATCTGCTCTGCCCAGAATACAAATAGGTCAGTGTGTGGTGGAAAGGCTACAGGGAGACACACACACACACACACACACACACACACACACACACACACGCACACACACGCACACGCACACGTGCATGCACACGCACGCTGACCATGAAATAGAAAGGGTCCTGCCAACTGAATTCCTCTATTGGCCATGATGGGAAGGGCCATCTGGTATCAATGTGAAGAAGTCAAGCAAGCTTGTGAATGTGCACACATCCATATTCACAGCCCCCCCCCCCCCCTCCCACACACACACACACACCCACCCCGCCCACCGCGCGGCATGGGAGGGCCTCAGGGTTCCCACAATAAATCCAGTGGCTCGATAACGTGGTTAAAGAGCGCTCCGCTACATGCTACTTTCTAACGGCCGTAATTTAGATAAAGTCAGCAAACACACAAATGAGCGGCCTTGAAGACTTAAAAGAAGCTCTCAGCGGCCAATATTTGCGGCATATCGATCCGACCAGCCTCTCCTGGCGTCAGACTCCTGTCCAAAATCTACTGATAACTTCTCCCATCCGCCCTGGCAGCTGGCGCCACCTTCCTCCATGTTGATGTGTGCTACAGACACCTACACCTGTCTGTAGGTGGGTTCACTATGATGGCTGCTGAGTCTTCCCTACAAACAGCAAGGTTACATCGTACAAGTTTATCTGTCATAGATCTATAATAATAATAATAATAATAATAATAATAATAATAATAATAATAATAATAATAATAATAATAATAATTTCATTCGTTCAGTTTAAACAGAAATTTCATAAGAACAAATATTTGAATGAATCCATAAAAGAATCCATATATGTAACTAATATATCCCTTTCATGTATAAATTGTGATCCTTTGTGTCAGGATGTTTTCAAAAAATGTTTTTATTTTCTAAAGGCATAAAAAGGTAGGAAATTTTGTTAAAAAAATATTTTTTAGGTGATCAATTGTAATTTTTTTCCCAAATACAAAGTTGTTATTTGAAAACATATGTCAGTAGTATTGTTCTTTAGGGGTTATCTGATGTCATAATATTTTACCTGCAAGAGTCCTCTAAAGTAGAAGGAGGGACTGGGTTGGTTGGCATGCTTTTTTTGTCTGTCGGCCATATTGGATGTAACAAAAATAATTTATTTCATTTGCAGCTGATGGCCAGAAGGTGATAGTGTATTTTATGATGCATTAGTGTCCACTTCAGTGGTCTATGTGCATTTATAACATAAAAATCCACAAGATCCATACCATATCAAGCACACTACTGACCCCAACACTGATACCACCAACCTCCTTCACCTCAGCTCATATGAAACATGGACTTTGGAACTTTATATGAAACAGTACTCTCTCTTATTTTCCTCTTAAAAAATAACCCCACTCAACTCAAACAGGAATCACAAGTATTGCTATCACTTAATTACAAACAAGAAAACCTAACTTGTTAGTTTTTGCAAACTCCTTGAGGGCAAGTCCTCATGTGGATCGATATTTTTAAATGTTTTTATTTTTACTTTTAACAATGTTTTTATCTTTTTTAATCTTTTTCAAAATCTGTCTCTTTCTGTACTTATTTTTATTTTAAATTGTGTAACTCACTTTGAAATGCCTTGCTGCTGAAATGTGCTATATAAATAAAATTTGATTGACTTGATTATATTACTATTTATTGCGCTCAAGCAACAATCAGAAGTCTTTTCTCCTCAGCTGGACCTTGAAGCCAGTCGGTATATGCAGCAGAACCAGGCTATTTTCTCTGCTGCCAGCATGTCTGCAAGGTAAGGATGATGCATAACATCCAACTGAGGAAACATCCACCTATTGAATTTAATCCTTCAATAGGATTCTTCATAAAATTGAAAACATTAATAACAACCCTGATCATCCTCTTCAAGCAACATTATATAACCACCATGTCTTCAGTCAGAGGTTGCCTTAGAGCCACTGTAAAACAGACCACTACAGGAGATCATTCCTATCAGCATTTAAGTCTAAAGATATAGTATGGTTACATTTATTTTCTCTCTGGACTAATAAAGTATTTTTGAACTGAACTGGCATTTCCCCACTGTTAAAGTTGGACAGATCACAACCAGGCAACAGCAAAATGGAGGCAAGGTACTGGCATGAAGATGACCCAAAAGAATAAAAATAAAATCTTTTAAAGCGATAAATTTTAATGCAGAGCCATTACATCCAGGGATGAAGAGCAACAAAGCCTGTTGCCATGGAGGAATGACAACACGTTTGGTTGTTGCTTCGCAAACAAAAGAGATCAAACTGACCTCAGGCCTTTTGAGCTGATAAAAACTGGACTGTCTGTATTGGTCACTAAATCCTAACATCAAAAATGAAGATGAAAGTATTGAGATGGGATTGTTTCAGTTTTTATGCATCTGTGTAACAATTGTGCTCACATATTCCACCAGGAAACCTGGAAAGTCACTTTTACTGTCTTAAATATTCATGCCTGATCTTTCTAAACATTTCACATCGACAGAACTCTGTAGCTGTTCAATAATAAAAATCAATAATCATGAATATATCTTCTTTAGCGATAGTGCAATCAGGGTAGATTCTCCAGGACATATTTGAAACTAATATCGGATTCTGTGCCCATCGTTTTCTTCAATTTGCTCATTTTTTCTTTCATTACTTGTATGTCACATTGGATATAATGTTGCAGTTTAAAGCTGGATAACACACACACACACACACACGTTCAATTAGGAGAGAAACTGTCCATGTACAAATAGAATAATAAAAAAAAACACAATCCTTGAACACAGCAAGGAGGAAGCCTGAAGCTAAGCTAATCCCAGGGTCCAGAATGAGAAGATGATCAGGATTATCTTGAGGAAGGATGCTGAAGGTCTGAACCTGCAGACGGTCAACCAGGACACAAACAGAAGGCCCAGTAGGGATCTCTTGTGGAGACATTACAGCAAGACAGTCCATAAACTTAATTTGAATGATTCTGTGTAATGAAAAGGTTCAATGAGGACAATGGTCCATGAGGCTCCAAGTTTCTAATAATTGTAGAAACTGTCACCATGTCATGACAACATGAGACAGACAAAAAAAACAATCAGTGTCAGGAGGGTCTTACTGCTGTCAAATCACAATTTCATGTGGCACTGTGTGGCAGGTAAAGTCATTTCTCAACTATTAGCATACTGATCAGCAAGTGCATTATATTCATTGATGGCCCCAAGACCCGCCTCCTGGCACTGATTGGTTGTTTTTGGTCCGGAACGGTGCATTTCTGCAGGTCAATAATAGCTCAGGGTGGAGATCCATCTTTCAGATTATCTCAAACTGTCACTCCATGGTGACAGTTTTAACAAATGTTAAAAAAAAAACCTTTTACAGATTACATTATTTACATAATTTATTCATTTTTTTCATAAAATTTAAACTGCTCCTTCAACAAAAGCAATAATTATATTTAACCAACCATAAAGAGCAGAGACAGTCCAGTTCAGACTAGTCCACTGACCTCCAGAAGAACGATGATGGTTTAACCATCAGTCAGTTTTCTGCCACCAGTCACTAAATAAACCAAACGATCTCATGTTTACAGCTGATCTTCTCTCTGGAGGACAAAGCAGGTAGACGATGGCACCAAACAGCTCTTCCTTTAGCCCGCTGCCAATGTTAGGTAGCGTTCTGTGGGGATCTGGGAGAGTCCGTCCTCTGATCCTCCTCTGGGCAGGGCTGCAGCGCCCCGACGACGTTCTGCAGCGTCCACTGCTCCTCGTGCAACACGTGATCCTGCAGGGTGAATTGGCCCTGCTTCGTCCTGACCAGCTCCTTCACATGAGCACACGACGACAGAGCTGCAGCACCAAAACACAGCAGCCACGTTACAAAACAGAGATTTTAGCTCAGCTGCTTTCACCGAGATCATCTGGAGCGTTACCTTTCCCCAGGTCGTCCACCAGGCTTCTGACATAAAACCCTCCACCGCATTCAATATCTGTCACACAGTCAGAGTGTAAAGGGAAGAAATGAGTCATCATGCTGAACAGAACAACTCAAGAGTGGATGGAGCAGTTTGAGCTAACCGAGAGTGAAGAGAGGAGGTTTGAACTCCTGCAGTGTCAGGCTGTGCACGGTGACGGGCCGTGCAGGTTTGGCCTCCACCTGGTGACCGTTCTTCAACAACACAGACAGACGCTGGCCGTCTTTCTTCAGGGCGGAGAAGCTAGCAAACAAAACTTCACTGTACTGAGAATTGTAGAGTTAGGACAACATAAGCTTTATCTGGGAAATACAGTTTCTGCACATGCCCACCCGAGGTTTCCATGGCAAATACATTGTCTTGCAAAAAGACAATGTATTTGTCAAATTCTTTGCAACATCCTTCTTATTATTAACATGGCATTTACCCAAAACACCTGATTCTACCAGTGGACTCTAAAGGAGCTGATAAACACATCAGAAAGTTTTCAGGTTATTTGTAAAACATTTTCAAAACCACAGATTGTCCATCTGCTTCCAAATTATGCAGATGGACATCTGACCCCAACCTGGAGTTGGTCTGCAACACTAAATCTCTCAAAGTCTGATTGTGACATGACCAAATGCTAAAACGTTTAAAGGGTGTAATGACTTGTGAAGGTCCCAGCAGGCCTGTTTCTAGACGGAGTTTGTTACTGGGACCAGCTGCAGTCCTCATCCTAATTTGTGGGTTCCCAGCCCATGTCTGCTGATAATCGCCCGTTTAGTATTAGATGAGGGGTTACTTACAGTGGAGGAACCTGCATAATGTCCCCAGTAAAAGCTTTTAACTTCTCCTCCATGTCCAGCCTGGTTATGTGCTCTAGAAGGAGAGAACAGAAAACGCTACTATTGCCCTGTAGAGACACGTAGGAACTCTGCTGCAAAGAAAAACATTTACCAAACACTTTCTCCATGATCACTGTTCCAGTGGCATCAAGAGTATCTGTTGCTTTTCCCAGTTCTCCCACAGCCACGTATTTCTTCAAAGATATTAGAATACACAAAAACAAAATCCAACCTCAAGTAGATGCCTTGCAATCATCAAAACGTAAATGTGTGGCTGCTTTGAGCCCCATTTTCGCATGCTGTTTTACCAAACTCACCTTTGAGCCAGTCAACATCGTGCTGAGCATTTTTGTCCCGTTCCCAATACCGACAACTGAAAGGAAAGTGTGAGGAATAGTTTTCTGTCTTTCAGGAAAAAAGGAAGCTCGTAAAATTAATGGTGAATGGTTTATTCTTTCATCAAATAAACCAGCTTACTCATATTGGATTGAATTAAATTGGACTGAATGACTTATGACTCAGTCGGATTGTTTGCTATGCAAAACCCTATTTGAATTAAAGTGGAATGGAACTCTAAAGCTCAGATCTCCTGGCGGACAGTGAACGCCTCTTACCCAGGACTCCGCTGGCAGCGCTGTCCAGGGTTCCTCCGTGGCCTATTTTCACATGCTGCTTCTTCCTCTTTCTGCTGTTTCCGTTCTGCACTCCCGCCTCTGGATGAACAGAAGTAAAGCCTTTTAATGAGCAGCAGCCCTCCGTGTTGCTGTTGTTTGCGCAGGCTTACCTCTGAGCAAAGTATCTTTGAACTTGTTTAACACATCAGCAGATGTCGGCCCTTGTTTCTTATATATGGCGAACAATCCATTTAAAGACTGAAGCTTAGACAGAGAACTTATTGGTCCCGCTGCGCCGCTCACATTCCCAGCCATGCTGGTTTTTGTGAGATGTTCATCTTCTTCTTTTATGGAGAGCGAATTAAGGGTGTTTTACTGCCCCCTGCTGTTTTGGGAAGTAAACAATATCTGGAAAATGACTACAAATCTTTGCAGCCTATTAAATTCCAAAATAAGATATAACAAGTTCTGAAATTACATGAAATATTTGCTAGACATTATATTATATTTATTATATTATAAAAAAAATCTATATTTCTGCATGAAACAGTTGAATGGAAGTATGCTGATTCAAACCTAATTTGAATCTTAATTAGTATCATAATAATTAGACAACATTCCATAATTAGGACATAGCTATCTCGTCTCATAATATTCCTCTGTTCTGATTATCATTAGGTCTGTTCAGTGGTCAACCTAGCCAGAAGAGGGCGGTAGAGCTACGTAAACGATGTCAACTGAAGCTGAATAGACATAATATTTAGCTAGCGCCAAGTCGTTTTTACAAAACTACACTGACCAAGATGCTTTGCGTCTTAGTTCATTTCCTGGTTACTTGCTGACTTGTTTTCTGTTACCTTCTGTGTCTAAAACAACCGCTTTCTGTTAGGGAGTTGTTTCCTGCTCTCGGAGGTTGGTCTTGCTTTTTGTCCCTACTATTAGTTTGTAAAGTAAACGCCATGTTTGTCTGGATATCGTCGCTGTTTCTGGGTTTCAATGTGTTAACGCGGTTAAGTTGTGGTTCAGTTACAGCCAAAACTTCCAGTTGCATCAGTGTGGACCATCATAATGGTTGTCTTATAGAAAATGGTCAAATATGACGGTTGGGTTTTCAGAATCTATAGACTTTGCAGTTGCTTTGTTCTAAGTGATTCCCCGGAGGTTGTTTGTCATACCTTCAAGATAATTGCTAATAGATTTAATGGTACATAATTGCAAAGCGGGTAAAAATGCTGCATAGTTTTCAACATTTTCACAAATGACAATCTGACAAATGTATTTTGCATATACACATAGTTAATATGACATTGCAACAGGCTTTATAGCTGCAGGTGTTTTCTGATGTGTGTCTACCAGCTTTGCAAAATTGCTCATGGTCAGTCAAGTTATAAGAACATCTGTGATACTTTGAGCGAAACGATCATGGTTTAAGGAGTTTGTCCTGCTGGGAAGTGAAACGCCATCTCAGTCTCAGGTCTTCTGTGGCCTACAACAGGTTTTCTTCCAGGATTGTCTTGGACTCAGCTCCATCCTTTTTCCCATTGATCCTGACTCTGTCAGGGCCAAAGACACTCATCCCCACATCAGAATGCTTCCAATCTTTACTGGGATAAAGTTACACAAAGGTGGATTTTATTTACTATATAGGTAATTTATGAGTGCAATTGCACTTGATTTAATTTAGGGATATTAGAGTAATATAGATTTCAGTGGCAAGTCAAATTCATTTGCATATCATATTTCAGTTTTCTTAAATATCAAAATCATCAAATATCATTGTCATAAAATAATAGAATGAAGACTGGAATTCATCTGAGAATTGAACACAGCTCTAAACAAACAGGTTTTAGTCTAGATTTAAAGTATTTCAGCTGTTTTGCAGTTTTCTGTAAGTTTGTTCCAGATTTGAGGAGCGTACAAACTGAATGCTGCTTCTCCATTTTTGGTTCTGGTTCTGGGGATACAGAGCAGACCAGAACTAGAACACGTGAGTGGTCTGGAAGGTTGATACCATGACAACAGGTCTATAATGTCAGTCGGTGACTTCTAAACTTTATTTCTTTTTTTGTCCCTCTGGAATGTTTCAGATAATCAAACTGGGTTTAAGATCAGACAAAGATAACCTGAAAAAACACAAAAAGCAGCTCAAGCTCACTTTGATTGTCCAGGACCATGAAACTGGAGGTCTTGGCAGAAATGTCTCAACTCCAGTCAGCATAGCTGCTTAGCATCAGTTGCCGCCTTAATATAAAAAATAAAAGATGAAGGGAAAAACAACAAATCATCCCACAGGTCCATTAATGTTTAAATTACCACTGACCACTCACAGATAGTTGACCTCTAACCTTTACGGCAGTGAAACAATGGATGACATTATGGCTTCATTAAGAGTCTGAAAATGATAAATGATCACAATTTGAAAGCAACACTTAGAAACTATATAACTTCATTGTGTCAGAAATGAATGAAGCAGCAGTTTGATAATGAAAATATCTAATTTCCTGTCAGCTGATGCTCAGGTCCTGGCAGGCAGCAGAAAGAACGAACAGCCTGTCCAGTATGGAAGACTTCAGGTGGACGTACCTGCAGCTGTGTAAGGAGGGCGGGGTGGAGCCCCAGGAGAATGTTGTGGCTCAGCTTCAGGAGAGCAGTGGTGCCCAGAGCTCCAGGCTGGACCTGAGTGGACACAGCCTGTCCACTGACACCTGCAGCATCCTGGCCAGGGCCTTCCAGAAGGACACCGTCTTCACTGAGGTCTCCCTTAGTGACTGCATGCTAACAGAGGAAGGTGTGTATGACTGTCAGCCATGTTGACTTTATGATGCTATAAAACAGAGGTGCTGCACTCCAGTCCTCAAAACCCGGATGGGTCCCTGCTTATTCTTGATGTTTCTCTGGTCCAACACCATTAGCTGAATGGTTTGTTAGCAAGCATCTGCAGGAGTTTGATCTGCATCAAGATGAGTGAAAGAGAAGCTACCATGTACAAGTCAATTGTGGGAACCACTTGGATGTATTGTTTAGAAACTGTGACATTAACAAAAAGCCATCAAGCTATCTTATACGCCTTTGAATAATAAATGTCTATATATATAACAGTCTACATTTTTGAATTGACTTTAAGGCACAAAGATGCTTTTGGTTGGACTGTTTCACAACACATCAGTGAAATGTCTGAATCTGAAGGTAACAGCTGTAAAATCTGACACACACTCAGGCAGAAACACTTTAAAATAAATAATTCATCTGAACACACACTGTTTTTTTTATCGGTGACTTTCTGAAAATGGTTTCCAGGGAAATAATCTGAGATCTACAGGAGCTGAGGTTCTGGGCAAGCTGCTGGGATGTAACAAGACACTGCACAGGTGAGTTTATCTGTCAAAAAAACTGAAAAAATATTAACTCAGGGAACCTCTTTCTATCATTGTGGGAAAATATGGTGTATAGTGATTTTTCACTAAAATGTTTACCAAGTGTAGTGAAATCCAGCTGTCTGAAGTAAAGTATCTGTCATGGATAAAAATCACAAAGCGATTCAATCACTTCTTACAGACATTGCAGGAATTTGTAAAGACAAAAATGCTGACATTTTTGTCTTTGTTTTTGAACAATCTAATATTCCTTATTCATCTCTATGAGGAGGGAGAACATATTTGATACATTTCTCCTAATGTTTGCTTTGGAACAGGATGTGAATTATTCCCAATGCAATGAAAATAAAAGCCATTAAAATTTAGAGACATATTATCTTTAAACACACAGTCATTTTCATCAGTGTATCTAGAATGGTGCTGTCAGTAAAACTATAACAGTTTTACTTGTTTTAGCCAGTACACAATGTAGTATGTAACAGCAAATTTGAACAAAATTATGTCTTTTGGAGAATCTTGTGACAGCACTGTTTCCATAAATATGAAATCCCTGCAGCCTGAGGAGGGAAGCACACTGGAGCCGTTTATAATATGATATTATATTATGGGTATTAGTGACCCAGTGTGAACCCTGTTCTCAGGCTGGTGTTGGAGTGGAATGTTCTGGGTGTGTGGGAAGAGTCCTTCTCGCTGTTCTGTGATGGGTTGGCGTCCAACAACACTTTGAAACACCTGGACCTGCGCAACAATCAGATCAACCATCATGGAGCCTCGGAGCTGGCCCTGGCCCTCAGACACAACAGCACCCTGCAGGAGCTAGGTGAAGTGGGACTGTCCACATCAGTCCTGACCAACTGCAGAGCAACAGGAATCCCTAATGTGTTGTGTTTGTTTTTGTTGTAGTTCTTCTGATGTGGTAGAGATTTTGGTTTAAGCCAAACATTTTTGCTTTGTGACTAATGATAGTTCACTCTTCCTTTTCCAGACCTGAGGTGGAACAACATCGGTCTGCTGGGTGGGAGGTCCCTGATGGAGGCCCTGCAGAAGAACAAGAGCGTAATTCAGCTTGATTTGGCAGGAAACAACATTCCCAGTGACATTCTCAAAGCTCTGGGTAAGACGGTTGCATATCTCCAGTGTGATTTCCACTAAAATATAGCAAAAACAATAAGAATCATCCAAAAAATACTATGTGTGAAATCACCAGATTGACATTCATATTTTGTTTTTAATATGCTACATATGCAGTGTTACCAAAAATAATTTTAGTATTGACAGGAATAATAGTGAATAGCAGTCTTTTTTTCTATGACTGGGCAGCTCAATATGTAACACAGTTGGAGGTTCTGGAGAGACTCCTACTGGCCCACCTGAGTGAAAAAACAAACCCCTATTGGTGGAGTTGGAGTCATATACCTGCTTCAGCAAACTCTCTGTCATCTGTGTGGCTCATTTTGTGAACTTTCTGGACCCTTCTAGAGCAGAGTACAGGACACAACTCTGAAAGAGAGTTCACGTTGAGAGAAAGCCGCAACAAGACCCATGTCCTCAGCAGAGAGATCCAATCACTGAAGGAGGAAAAGGGTCGCCGGGTAAGCTGTCAGTTTGGCTCATTCTGTCTGGAGTAAGTAGACAGAGAATCTTCTATCTTATCTACTGTATCTTATTTCAAATGATAGTTTTGTGTAATCATACATTATGATGGCCATGACTCTGGTTGTCCTCACTGTCCTCCAGTTCCTCAGCCTGATGGAGACTATAGACAGGCAGAGGGAGGAGATGGGACGCTCAACCAAGTGAGTTCATTTACTTTGTAAAATTGCTAGCTGTTGAATTAGTCTTAAAGCTGATATACCCAACCGTCTTTAAATACAAAGACTTAAACACTTATTAAAAGTGTATTAAAGGGGGTTTAGTTCCTTCACTTATGCCTATGTGAGATGACACAGACTTATCTGAGTAGAGAAGGATTTGTTTTAGACAAGTCTATATTACTAATAACTACACTGATCTGAGAAGAATCTAATGCCACTAAGCAAATCAATCTTCCACTAAGCAGTAAAGGTCAGAGCAGTTCAGTACCGCTCAGTGGAAACGAGACATAAGAGTCGGATTGTAGATGGCAAACACAGTTTACCATATATGACTTTGTTACCTCTAAGCATACAACTTAGGCTATGGACAGCAGTCTTCTCTACACGGACACACTCCCTATATATGACAGTGTGTAGCTTCGACTGTGCTTAAGCCTGTTAAACATCTGTAACACATCTTGTTGATTACTCCCCCGAAGTCATCAGGTCTAATAAGTCATCAGACACTATAAACCCTAAAGGAATCAAATTTGCTTATGAAGAAGTCCGTGACTTATTACCTACAACATGAATATGATAGCTCTACTGTCTCTTTAAATATGACGTGTTTACCTCCTCTGACGTCAGGTCAACCTCTGCTCAGATTGGTCAGCTCCAACAAGCTTTGAATGAGAGGAAGTCAGCGATCAACTCCCTCACTGCCAAGTAATTCCTTCAGATTCTTTCTTTCTATTCTCTGATGTTATTCCTGCTGAAGAGCAAGACTCATTTTATAGACTTTTAAAAAAAGACAATTTGCTAAAAGAACGACACAACCAGAACAGTAATTAAGCTAAAGCTATACAAAATTCAAACATGTTGCCCAAACCCCAAAGATATTTAGTTAACTATGATGAGTGTTTCTACTCTTAAGAAGCTACATCTGACTGACTGCAGAGATGGATGGAAGCAATGAGGTTTGTGGGTGTTTCGGTTGAAAATGCAGGTTACAGATGACAGAAGCAGCTCTGGCCCTCTCAGAGCAGAAAGACCAGAGTATGGGTGAGGTCCTGTGTCGCATGAAGGCTGAGAAAGAAGAGCAGAAGGAGCAGCAGAGCCGACTGAGGAAGAAGCAGGAAGAGGTACGGTGAAACGCTGGAGAACATCAGGGCTGTTGTCTGAGTTTTGTGTTTTAAAGCAAATAGTTACACAGACAGATCTGGATAAATGATGTGCTCACACACAGTGTGTATTTACAGAGGTATTGAACTCTGCAAGGCAATATTGTATGGAGGACCAAAACTGACATAATAATAAATAAAAGAATAAATATATAAAAGAATCAATATAAAAATAAAAGTAGAAATATATAAATAAAAGAATAAAAGAATAAATATATATCCAACATAATAATAAATGAAAGAATCAATATAAAAATAAAAGAATAAATATATAAA
>CAEGAF010039323.1:0-20994 GCA_903067075.1 Micropoecilia bifurca | reverse complement strand
AGACCAACGTTAATTTAACAAAAAATGGGTGTCAATCTTTTAACACTTTCAAAAGTGTTACTTTAACACCAGCTGACCTGGACACATATAGACACTTTGGGTGTTAATTCAACACCAACATTTTTACTGTGCACACAAACACACACACACACACACGCACGCACACACACACACACACGCACGCACGCACACACACACACACACACACACACACACACACACACACACACACACACACACAGAGAACCCGTTTGCCAAAAACATGGAGCAACAAGGATGGAGAAGAGGAATTTGGGGGTAAAACAGCCGAGAGGTAAAGATTTGTGAGATACGGTTACCAAACATGGAGAAGCAGCATTCAGTCGCTAAGCACCTTTAAAGGGATATATATGTATGGATATCAAATAGGACTTAAAAGGAAATGGACTTTGTAAATTAGGACTCTGTCTCTTTAAGAATCTCCTGCTCTTTCTGAAACTCCGCCTTCAGGAAGTCATGGCTCTTCCATTAACCCTTTAAAAACATTTTTATCAGCGTTTCACTGAGACGTAGCTGCTATAATGAGCTCAGCAGAGGAAAAGCTCCACCAGGTGTTTGCTAATTACTGCTGGCTAGTCTGAAGGAACCGAGTGGGAGATTCACAGAGAGCGCTCTTTCAGGAAACGGCATCAAATTGGAATTACAAAAATAAATGTTGAAATTCCAAGGAAACACGTCAGTTTAGAGGAAACTCTGACAAAAAGTTTTTGTTCTAGGCTGAGTTGGTTTTCAGCTGTATCAAAATTTGCAAAACTGCAATAGAAACACTCTTTTCTCATCACACGGGTCACCTGATCAACAACAGTATGTTACTTCTGGCAGAAATGATGAAGTACAAAACAGGAAATCGTAGGAGGAAAATGGCGCTGCTTGTTTTTAAATGACTTGCATGTGAACAAAAGTTCTCACGTTTCTCATTTAATTGAAACGCAGCAATTTCAAAACTCTTTTTTGATGTTTGTGGAATATCAGAAAACTTTGCACACATCTGTCTCATAGCCAACCATAGACCAATAAAGGGTTTGTCTTTGTGTGTCTCCATAAATCCCTCAAAGCTTATCTTTGCTGCCTGATTACAAAAGACAAACTAGATTGGAAATTTGAAATATCATACCAAACAGGAAATAACCAAATCCCGTCTGCAGGGATGATCCAGAGCTGATTAAATGAAAAACTTCCCTTGTTCTGAGTTTCTGCTGACCCGTCTGTTTTGCCTGTCCTCGTTTTCTGCCTGCTTCAGCGCCAACATAATGAGTCACACAGTTAATTTAAAAAACAAAGCAAACAGTTGTTAATATCCAGATTCAGACGTTCATAAATCAAAGGCTGAAATAATCAGGACAACATTTTTATGTTGCGGTGCAGCAAACTGCACCATAAACAGACATAACAGTGTGCAAAAAGTAAATTAAATGCTACAAATATAACTTTAAGAGAAGCTGAATGCAGCACAATGAGATGTATAAATCGACAAAACTATAAATTACATGAAAGGGATCCCAAAATCATGAGATCACGTTATTCTGCAGCCAGAAGCCGGGGCTTAAGGACCCATTACAGGATTTACTCCAGAAGGTAAAAATCAATCTGTGAAGTAAAAAAATGTGCTTCATACAGAAACTAAACTCCTGCAGGTAGAACGACACAAAGCCCTGCAAAATGAAGTTTCTATAAGATCATATACCAAGAATCCACAGATGAAGGGGAACATTAAAAAAACATTTTTTTCATGCGGTGTATTTATCATCCACCTCTAAAACTCGAACCTGGAGCTTTTCCGTGTTCCTCAGCCAATCAGCAGATTCAACGTCTCACCATAAGTCACTGGTTTTCCATGAAGCTCCAGTCATTTCTAAATCCTCCCCCCAAAAAACGACTTCACAGCCGAGAGTTTATATGCAGGTTGGACAGACAGCAGCTGAAGAGCTGCATCGTTTCACTGCAAAAACACAAAATCCCAGTCTAGTTTCTACTGCCAATGTCTTAGTTCACTTAAAATAAGAAAAAATGAACTTAGAAGCAACTTCTCATCAAGATATAGGAGCTTGTTTTAAGTCAATAACTCTTGAATATGGATGAAAAATTCCTAGATTCACTTATAGAAGACATTTTCCCCATGCTATGAGTGAAATAATGTGTCAGTGGAACTAATACTTTTGCAACAATATTAAGTAATTATTTACCAAAACAAGCTCCCTCATATTGTGGAAAATTTACTTGTGAGTTAGTTTTGAAACTGGACCAACATACTTTGTAAGATTGTATTTTTCTGCAGTGCAGCAGCTCAGCTACATTTATTTTATTTTTTTAATCTGTTGCAATAATCCTAAACCCGCAGGATTAGCTCCTGTTGAAGCTCAGACATGTGAGAACTTGCTCTGTTTGTGAATTAACCTTTCAATATTCATGGGACTGGTGGATAATTCTCCATTTTGGTCCAAATATGTTAGCACACTTGAAATAAGACAAAACTACCTTAGGAGTAATTTTTAAGCAAGATACTGGAGCCTGTTGTAAGTCAATTATTCCTTAATACTGATGTCATAGGCCCACTGGCAGATTATTTCACTTTTAACAATAATGTTATGTGTGAATAAAATAATCTGCCAGATTATTGAGGAGGAATTATTGACTTAAAACAGGCTTCTATATTTTGCTGAAACGTTCAAATGTATTAGTATATTTGCACTAGAAACTAGACCAAAATCCTTTGGCAGTTCTTCTCTCTCACACTCAGTGACTCTTTCGTACCTTTTTCCAGCCGTACGCCGACACGTCCTTTGCTGACCTTCTGACGGCCGTATCTCCGGAGCAGCAGACGCCTAATTATTCCTAAAAAAAGAATAAAAAAAGAAGCGGCTGCTATGAACCAACAACAAGCTGCTGAGAAACTCTAGATGCAAATGAATCTAGAGTCTGCGAGCGCCGGGCACAAGAACAAGTCCGTCAGAGAGCAGGAGTATCACAGGAAGCTACATTTAAAACAGTGGAGGCCTCAGCATCATCAAGCTCAGGAAACGCAGAGCGACAGCAACGATGGTTTAGGTAAAAAAAAAAAAAAAAAAACTTTTTGCAAAAAATGTTTTAGGCCATTATTTCAGCAACGTGACAATATTCATACTGTACAAACCACGGGTGTTCAAAATGGGGTTCCGGGGCCATTTTGGGCCCCTTGACTGATTTTATGCGGCCTCCCGACCGCAATTTAAGAATGATTGAACTCTGGTTTCTCTCTGCTGTCTTTTGTTCTTGTTGACATAAGAGTCCAACATTTTATTTGGCATAGTTTTATTTTATTTTTTTAATCTTTTCCATTTTTTTAATTTTGTTTTTATGGTTTTTAATATTTTTGACTATTGAGCACCCGGCCATTTTGAATCATGTTACATTTAATATGTACTGTGTGTTGCTGTAAAGTTTACTGTCTGACAAGAAAGTTGAGTATTTTATATATTTTCTCTCTTTTTTTTATCGTGTCCAAATTAAAAAACAAAATGGGGGACTTTTATTTAGGAATGTGCTAAAAACCATTTAATATTATGGATCTACGATTGTTGCATATAGTAAAATAAAAAACAAACTAAAACAAAATCACGCTTATTGCATCCTGAAGGCTAATTTTAAGACACGGTGGTGGCAGCAGCATGCTGGGAAGATGCCTTTGTTCCTGCAGACATGGGAATAAAAACCTCGTAGAAGTTGCAGTATCTCTGAGACTGGAAAAGAAGAAATGGTTTAAATCAAAACATTTTCATGTGTTTGAATGACCCAGTCAAAGTCCATATCTGCATTGAACTGAATTGGTATGAGTTGAAAACAGACTTTTTCCAACCTATTCGCCTGAATTTTGGTCATTTTGTAAAGAAGAATGGAAATGTTGTTGGAAAGCTCGAACCTGCTTCAACACACAAACAAACTGTGAATCACTTTCCTTCAACTTGATGATTATCTGCCACTTTGTGTTGATCTGTTGCATAAAATCCCAATAAAATACCTTTGAAGATTTTGTTTGTAGAAATACTTTTAAAAGTCACAGTAGATTGATTCTGTTGGATTAATTTGTAAAGAAAAAAATAACGTTAACATGCATTCAGATGTCAAGAGTGTTCCTAGATTGTATCAAGCTAAAACATTAAAGAGTTTTAATATTAAATAGCATAAAAAGCATGTTTATTTAAAAAGCTTTCTCAGAATTTAATGACTGACGTGGTTCTTCTCCAGAAACTTGTTTGTTCTCTGTGGTTTTCATGATGAAGAGCTTCTCTCCAAAGACTCCTGACAAACAGACATTCTCTGAGCGTTTACATGGAAACTGTGTGTTTGAATCAAGAACAGAAAGTTAGAGGATGCCACTGTGAGGTGTGTGTTCTCGCTCCTGTGTGTGTGAGAGAGAAAGATGCTGTGTGATCAGAAGTCTTTGAAGAAGAAAGGATCTGTTCGCTCAGTAAGTCTTCATTCCTCCAAACACACTTCCAGCCCCGGAGCCATTCCTCTGATATCACACCAATCTGCCTCACCTGCCTGTCCGAGCCGCTCCTCCTTAGCTGTCCTACTTATCCTGCGCTGCTCCTCCACAAACTGCCGATAAAAAGCCGTCGCCGTCAAAGGGCCCCCTGGTGCTCAGGCTCCAGTTCTCCCACAATCTATGTCTTCCTGCGCCGTGATTGAGTGCGAAGGTGTGATTTGTGAGATTTTTGAGGCGTTGAGAGGATGAACTTTGGTAGGTTGCTGTCACGGAAGGATTATCGTCACTCAACGACAGCTGAAGGCATCGATGTAATGTCAGGATTACACTGGTTTTCTGGAAACATCACAGAAAGAACCAAGAGGATATTAATGATAGTCACATATACTCAAAAAAATGTGGATTTTATTTTAGCCTTCGTTGGTTCCAAGAAACCTACATTTTGTACATGAGCAGGAATCTTTCTGAGCATTTTCTTTCCAAGTACTAATTTAAAGGGGACCTATTATGCAAAATTCACATTTTGTATATTTTTGTGCTTCCTTTTGGTTTCCAACTACATCTAAAAACAGTGAAAGTGCTAAAAAAACACCTAGCAATTCTTTTGGCAACAGGTTATTGTGTTTTTTTTAAAGTAAAGCACTGCCCGTTACCTAGCAACCCCAGCAGAGTTTTGTGCGTTACCTAGCAACCTATGCTGAGCTCCAGCATGTTTGGTCAACTGGTTTTATCGCTGCTGGAAAAGACGAGTGTTTTGTTGTTGACTTATCATTCTTGTTGGTTGTGCAGGAGGTTCCACTTCTGCTTTTCAAAGGTGTATAGTTGTATACTTGTGCATCTGTTTGAAACAAACGATGAGTTGGGGGAGGCATTAAGCTAAACAGCTATTTAAAAATTTTTAAAAATAAACAAAACAAATAAATACAATGAAGGGCAAATGATCAGCTCGAGATAAAAGTTAAAAATATTTTTGATGAGTCGAATCTGGACTTAATGAACAGATCTTTAAAAGTCCAAGTTTATTTAAATAGCACAATGACTACAACCTCAGCTGAATAGGTATGGCAAAAACGACAAGACAACTACATGAATGGCAGGAAATACTAAGAGCTAATAACATGAATAAAAACCAAGAAATACTTAATTTTAGCTGCAGTGATTTCCCCCTCAAAAAAAAAACTCAATTCAGTAAAGTACTAATATCTCTCTTTGTTGTAACTAGTGTTAAAGGCCAAAAGAAAATGGATGTGCTTCCAATCTGGACTTAAACTGACCTTTAAAACACCATCATAAACCCTGTTCTGAACCAAAATCCTTTAAAATGTAACGATAAAGTGAAAAAACATTGTCAATCTGAAATCCGTCACTAATTTCTGATTAGTGCGTCCTTTTCCATAGAAAAGTAGCAGTTTTCTCACTTGGCAGATAAAAACCAGTCTGATAAGATAGAGTGCAGAAAAGATTAGAAACAGCTGCTGGACTGTTGGGAATGATGAAAAAGAAATTTATGGGAGCACTTTTTTTTTTCTGGCCAAACATATTTTAGGGAAAGTTTTCAAAAGGGAAAACCGGGTTTTATCAGGATGCTAGGTCTCTGAGGATCACCAGGCAGATTTAAGGCAGAGCTGTAATTGTGGTTATATACTGTACACCGTTGATTGATGCCGGACAGCAGTGCAGCTCAGAGGAGCATTAACAAGCTTTCACTTCATAAAGCCTTCGTCTTCCTGCACTCTATTTAAACTGTACCGTAAACGGCGTTTAGTCACGCCGGCTGCGTTAGAATGTGAGAAATGGGACCAAGTTGTCCCACATCATATACACTGACTCAGTCTGGCGGTGATAACGTCCCTGCACTGACATGTTGATTCATCTGTTGCTGAGGGAGACGTTTCCAGACCAGAATCAGGATTTAATTAAATCCAAAAGGAGGATTTCAGGACTCTAAGTGACGGGATGGAGGCGTTTTCGCTCCGTCTGCAGCTCCAACCCCTCAGGGTGTTTCTCTGCTGGTCGAACTGCTCCTCCTCCTCGAACTGTAGTTTATCGCTTTCACGGTAACCGCACTTTGAGTCCCGCGCCTTCACACTGACAGTAAATCAGTTCAGGAATTATCAGCGGCAGAAATACTTCAGATGTTTTCTGCAGTTCGCTTCCAGATCCCATTACACACTTTGTGAACTTCATGAGGAACTTGGGAAGGAAATTAATTGTAAACACATTTAAAAGATCTAAACTAGAACCAACATGAAAATACGACTGCGGGAGGGAAGACGCAGAGGACGACCTCTGACCTTTTAGCAGAAGAGCAGCAGAAAAAGTTACAACTCATAATGAAACTATGACGAGTAAAGAAAGCTTTGTCTTCTACTGCAGCAGTTTTACATTAAATCTTTTATCTGTTTCTGAATCTGCAGATAATTATCACAAATAAAGGAGCATATCTTGTAGAAATCTGATTTTATTCTTCTTTCTGCACCTTTTGCTGCCAAATTCTCATACGAATGCAAAAAATGAGTTTACACTCAGTCTATTTGGACTTAAAGTGACAAGAGGCCCTAAAACAGCTAAAACCTTATTACCCTCAGAATGATTATAAGCAAAAACCTCTTATGGACATGCTTTGAATTGCTGATAGACTGATCCTAACTTCTTCAAGGAAGCATAATAGGCCAACTTTAAAACAAATACTGAACTCACTGGAAAAATAAAATTGAAATGTCCATTTTCTGTGATTTTTTTTCTGTTCATAGCAAAAGCAATCTCAAGATTTACTGATCAGAAACTCAAACTAAAGGACAAGTCAACAACAAAACACTTGTCTTTTCCAGCAGCCATTGCACATCGCATACAGCGGTAAAACCAGCTGACCAAACATGCTGGGGGTCAGCTTGGGTTGCTAGGTAGTGGGGCGGAACTCTGCTGGGGTTGCTAGGGAACGAGTGGAACTCTGCCGGGGTTTCTAGGTAACGAGTGGAACTCTGCTGGGGTTGCTGGGTAACGAGTGGAACTCTGCTGGGGTTGCTAGGTAACGAGTGGAACTCTGCTGGGGTTGTTGGGTAACGAGTGGAACTCTGCTGGGGTTGCTGGGTAACGAGTGGAACTCTGCTGGTTTTGCTAGGTAACGAGCATTGCCTACTGCTGGTCAGTGACGTTACATTCTGAAGGTTTTTGAAACAGCTCATTTTTCAGACACCAAAAACCATTAACGTATTGCCAAAAATCCTCTGGGTTTTTTAAAAAGCAGTAGAAACCCAAATAGAAGTACAAATACATGCTAAATGCGAATTCTGCATAATAGATCCCCTTCAAATGATCATGACTTCATCATTGATCATCAACTCCAGCAGGTCTACGGATCTTCACTTCCGTTGCTATGGAAACGATACGAATCCCGTCCTCAGCAGAAATTTAGGAGGTCGCAATAAATGTTAGGAATCTGGTGACACAGGTCGTTCATTGTGGACCTCACAGAGGGGTTTCTCTGCCGTCGGATAATGGGAAGCTCTGACGGTTTTCACAGCTATGAACCGGCGCAGTGTTCGCTCAGGCCAGAGGAATGTGTGAAACTGGCAGATTGTTGCATCTGTGAACAGTTGGGGACGTGCGAACGGCATTTCTTCTCCATTCTCTCCTTCCATTGTTCCACCTTCTGGTTCGTCAGCCCTGGGTTAGTTCATGTTTGCAAATATATTGTTTTCCTGCATGTTTTAACCACCTTGGAAACGTGAGGCTCCAGACAGGTCATAGTAAAACAGAACGACTGTGTGAATCACTGTGTGAGCAGGCAGGAGGAGTTACGTGTCAGGAAAGAATGGGGATTTTATGATCTGACCCGGGGAAAAAACTAGGGGGATTTTCTTAATGTGAGTGGACATGCCAGAGTGTAGTTCTAACTTTTTACAGGCAGGGAATTTGTGGTTGTTGACAGAATGTCTGATTTGAAAACCCCTGCAAAAACAGACAGTTAGGTCTCTTTCATGAACTTCTATATGTATCATAAGGAAGTATATGCATGAAATACCTGGGAAGATTTTGCTGTTTCAGGAAAGAATAATGAGATGTGTGGGAGATAATCATTTCAGCTTTACTGCAGAATGAACTGAACTTAAGGAGGAATTTTAGTAAAATACATTTAAAAATATCTAAACTTCATATTTTATATTCTGCAGTAAAATAATTTCCAGATTTAATCATAGTTCAGACAAAGACCCTTAAAAATATTATTGTGTTTGGGTATGCAAAGATTTCCCTGTGGAACAAAGCTATTAATTCTCACATAACTCGTCTGTTTGTGGATTTTCTCCTGGAGAAGCGACAGTAACAAGGCACAATGCTTTCTGACACGCCATTGGCCCAAATCTTTTGAGCAACCTGTTCCCCTCCTCGCCTGTGGGAGCGCTGCAGCAAGAACCAGCAAAGGAAAGAAATCTCTGAAGAAGACACTGAGCACAGCTTCCTTCTTCACAAAATGTAAATAAAAATGGAGGATCATCAGGATTTTTGTTTTGTCTTTGACAAAAAACGGCAAACCATTTCTCCCACTAGTGCTGGAATCGTTTGTTTTGGTTGCATTTACCCAGAATTCCCTGCTTTCTGCTTTTTTCGCCAGTCTGCTTGGCGTTCACATATGCATTCAAACTGCAACAGAGTTAATTTTAACCAAAACAAGACAGAGGTTTGTAGACAGATCAAAGTTCGTGTTGTGGAGTTTGACTACGCGTTCACACCTCCCCAAACGAACCGAACTGCCCAGGCAAACGGACTGGAGTTCAATTAATGCGGACTAAACAGGGCTGGTGTGAATGCACCATTAGCGATTGACTGAAAAGTTTCTTTTGAAGAAACTATGGTGTAAACACGAGAACATCTGATATACGCATATTGATATGAAATCAACTGGTATTCTTTGCAATGAGGATTTGCCCTGGTAGTTTTCTATGTAAATACTGTGAAAATGTGGTATTTTTAATCAATGTTACCATGTTTCCCATAAGGACCAAGCAATAGAGCAGCACTGACTTTAGACTTCATGTCACTGAGCCCATTCAATGTCCAGTTAGCGCTCTGTGTAGTCCAGTAGCTTATCGCACTAACTCCCAGTGGGCTGCCCTTTTGCAGGCTAAAGCAATAACTCCAGCAGCTGTAATAGTGTTAATCGACTGCTTTCATCTCAATAGCAGATTTAACAAGAAATTTTAGCTGCCAGATTTCCTCATATAAAGTCTGAGGCTTTTTATTTACTCCTACCAGACCTTTATTCATCTGAACTCTTTGGAGTTTGTCCCAATCACGATCAATGAATGATGAAGGTTTGTAAAAAATGTCTCTCTGATTGGATTTATTGTTGGTTTCCTCAAAAGTAAACGAGGTGAAAGGAAGGCCTGATAAAGATGTCATTTCTGGAGGAACTGAAAACTCCCAGATTGTGAGCAAACCTGATTCCTAACCAGAACTGGACATTACTTTTGCTGCTTTCCAGTGTTTGAAGGGCAGGAAGCTCTCTTAGCTCTTAACATTCTGTCCTGCTGGCGTGATGAGAGACTCGCTGACAGATCCCTCACAGCCAACACACACTCCCAACACTCGACACTGAACCCAGCATTCCTCGTGTCCAACTCATCGTTTTGTTTTGTCAACAGTTCGCCCAGCGCTCTGGCCTGAGCTGCTGTCATACCTGTTCTCCATCATCTTTCTGAAGAGTCCATCCAGCTCCTCGGGCTTTTCTCCCACCCACTCACAAACCGCCAACCTCAACGAGTTATTGTCCCTCCCCAGACTCCAAACCGACAACGCCAAGATCTCTGACCTTTCCCAGGATTCTCCTCGGCTGCCAGCCTCTGGATAGACTTTTATGCTCCATGAAGGTCTTTTATCTCACATCTGCAGACAAAAGCACATCATACAGTCAGAGTTGATGCTTCTGACAGATTTCTGGTGTTGCATGGTGGCTTTACTGCAGCTTCCTGTCTGTGATGAACTCTAAACTGACCACATTTGACATGAAGGACTTTTATCACTGTAGGGGCTTCAGTTGGAACTACTGGACAAGGTTAAAACATGCCTCTGCATTCCTGCTTCTAGTTCAATAATAACATTTTAACCTGATTAATCACAAGGTTGCTGTGAACTAATCAAGATTAATTAATTGTTAGATGTTTTTATTAAAAATCAATTGTCTTTCATTATGTGTTTATCATTGTTTATGTTTTTTATATTCACAGTTTAGTGTTGCTTCAGTGGTGAATTGCTGCGTGTAAAATGATGCTTTGCTACGTTGTTTTGTCTACAACAGTAAATAAATTTTTGTGTTCTTCCTGTGGAGGAGAGAGTGGAAACGTTTTCAGAGATTACTTTTTAAGAAACGGAAGATTGGCTCCATAGAGAAACAGCTTAAATAGAAACGGAAATTACACTCAAACTGCAGAACAGATGATGTCCAAAAAACACAGAAACACGTTCAAAATATTTATACCGTTAAAAGAATGTGAATTAACGCATTCATTTTGACAGCCATAGTTTTTTACATTTTCACTTCTGTTTTCTCTGCAGTGTTTTAAGCCTTTTATACATCATTGCACTAAATCCCACTGATATTATTTGGATCCATTTCAAGAAGCTTAACTAGCTTAAGGCGTTTCCATTTTTCACTGTATTTTTAGGCCTGAATAAAACAAAGTTGTGAAAGAGTCCAACTGAAATTATAAATCAGTAATTATAAATTACAAATCAAATAACTTTTAAAGTTCATCTTAAAACCCATCTATTTTTCTTGGCTTTCAACTCCAGCGGGATCTAGTTTTAAAGTGTATGTTTTTGTTTTTAAACTGTAAGAGTTTTTTATTTTTTTATTTTTATTGTTATGTTGTTTTTTAATGTACAGCACTTTGTATCAGCTGTGTTTGTTTTAAAGTGCTTTATTAATAAAGTTGGTTTGGTATATTGCCTGGTACGTTTGCCACAATACAACATCATCAGCTTTGTTTCAGGACATTTGTGTTTTTGATATGTGCAACAGGCGCGGATGTAGTATTGGTGGTCAGCTGAAAGGTTCAATTAAAGGAAGATATGTAACAAAGTCATAACACAAAGATCAACCAGCTCCGCCATCTTGCTGCTACGCTCTCATGTATGTAGCGCTCAATGCTAACGACACATGCTTGGTTTCACAAACTGATGAAAATTGGCTGTCAGCTCTCAATAAACCTCCATTCACTGTAGAATTGAACAAATTGAAATTACAAAATACATTTGCTTAATAGAAACAAGCCAATTTAAAAAAAAAACTCCAGTTTTTTGATAAACTGTTTTTGCATATGAGGTAGTTTTCCAGACGTATGTCCGAAAAATACTTTTTTCCATAAGAAAGAGTTCTGCTGATGGAAACACACAAACGGAGGACTAGTGTTCAGTTAACTCCAATCACTAATCACACCAGGATGGATCAATAACACTCAGGATTTGATCCAAATCTTCGTTTCCGGTGTGGCAGAGAGAGTTATAGACGTGGTAACGAAAAGGCAGCACTGGAAAAAGTTACTCGACATACAAGTTTAATGCTTTTGGTAATAAATATGTTTTTTTTATATATATGTTCCTTATGAGATTGATCTTAGAACTCATAAACTCAGAACCAGCAATAAAATGAGTGAATCCAACGCTGCAGCCAGCTCCCCCTGAACTCAGCAGGGAGCAGCAAACAGCAGGAGCAGCAAACAGCAGGCTGCTCACATCAATCTATTCTCCAGCTTCCCTCAAGCATGCAGCAGTCATGCAGCTCCATGTGCCGACCTGCAGCTGCGAGGGAGCCATTACTGTACAAACGCATCATAAACACCGTGATGAAATGTGACTGGAGAGCGTTTCTGATCACGTCTGTTTGAGAGACGGCTCTTCCAGAGATGTAAATGTGGTCAGAACCTCCTTAAATCTGGTCCCCAAAATCCTCAAAATATCTTTCAACTCAACTCATTTCAACTCTTTTCAACTTTTTTGTGTGGCCCCAATTCACAGAAGTCGTCTCAAGGTATTTTTAGTTTATTTCAAAGTCAATAACTTCTGTTACAACTTGATCCAGTGGATGGTCACTAGCTTTGTAGCTTTCCCTCAAAATGAGCGAGCTAAAAGTCATTTCTTCTGAACAAAACGTAAGCAAGAAAGTTTCTTCCCGTTGTTTAAAATATAGAGAACTTCCCACCTATTTATGGTTTAGTATTTGCGAATATTTATCTGCAATGTAAATCCATATTATTTGTGGAAAATTCATAAATAATAAAATTGTTTTGGTAGAAAAGTACATATTTGAGCCTTTTCCACAACCAATAAGAACGCAGCAAGTGGTTTCTGAATGGCAAGTCAACTGGAGCTCAGCTTGGGTTGCTAGGTAACAGACTGGGTGTGGCTTGGGTTGCTAGGTGATGAGCAGTGCCTGCTGATTTGTAAAGTTACATTCTGAATTCTTTTTTATTTTTTAATGGCTCATTTTCCAGACACCAAAAAACATGGCCAGCAGAGTTCTACTCGTTTAAGCTTTTGGACTATTTTTAGAAGCAGTAGAAACACAAATGTAAAAACAAAAATTTGCAAAATAAGAATTTTGCACAATCCGTCCCTTTAATAATTCTGGAAACGGATGTAAAACGTCTCTGGTTTCCAGGATTCACAGCTCAGAGAATTTGCTGGCATATGAAGGAAAACTATTGAATCACAAAATACCTCAAAACAACACATAGAGCACTGAGAAAACGTCAAATACTATCAAGTACTTTGGTCTAGTGGAAATATCTTAATACACTTAAAAACAAGCTTACAAGTAACTTTTCAGGTAAATATAAAGTAAATAATTCTTTAATATACATAAAAAAGTACTAGCTCCACAGCCAGATTTCTTTCACTACATTTTCTCATGTAATAAATGAAAAAAATCTGCCAATCTAACAAGTATTTTTATCAATGTAAATACATTATTGACTCAATAAACTCTTGTGTTTTGCTAAAAAGTTGCTTCTAAATTAGTTTGACTTTAAGTCAAGTGAAACTTGACCAAAGTTACATAGTTGAGCAGATCTAAATACAGAACAGTTTTTTGGAAAAAAACGTTTAACAGGCTGCAAACCTTTGAGACTTGGCTGCATGACCATGACCCTGAACACAGTCAGAGCTGCAATAAAATGAAGTAGATCAAAGCATATTTATGTGCTACAACGGCTCAGCTAAAAGTAACTCAATGTGAACCAAAGTCTTGAGACGAGCTGCAGTTCTGTTTTCTTGTACTATATGCACTTTTGAGATCATAACTGTAATATTTTCCATCTAAGGCTCTGCTCAAAATCATTTCCTCATTAAATCTTTAAGCTGTGATGCTTTCCAGTACTCCGGAAAAAAAATACATAATTGGGATAGTCATGCAAAGTTTTCTCATGAATATTTAATGAGCATGAACGTGTATAATTGTTCATCTGTGCAGATTTTTTTTTTTTACAATCTGATGACATGCAACAGCGAATTGACCAATTAGCACACATCCGCGTCTGCTGTGATCCAGTTTAATCCTGATCAGTGTTGCTTAAACGTGCAAAACAATTAGGATCCGTGTGTGTCTGAAGGAGACAGCATATTTCCATGCATGCAGGCTGTTCTTAAATACCTGCTAACGATCCACGAGTCATAAAACCTTCAAGGCAAACCAAAGAGGCCCAGCAGGCAGCAAACCCCGCTGGCCAGGAAAAACACCACATCCTCCGCTTTCACACAACTTTCACAACCATGACTCACTGCCTGATATTAATGATATAAATCACTAATGCAGAATTAGAGCTTTCCATTTGGTTTTGTTGGAATTTATTGTGAAGGTAAAGGACAGGCTGAACTTTAAATCAGGGTGCAATGTAATAAACATGCAGCTGAAGCTTGAAAACGGGCAGAAATATGAGGTCAGGACCTGGCTGAAAAGGGTTCAGATCCGACATCAATCAGCATTAGTTCCCGTGATCATCGCGGCCAGAGCTGAAATAAAACCTAAATCGCTTTTCTAAAACAATTCTGAAGCGTTTGCCATGGACCTTAATCACGAGGAGCATCATTAACTGTAACGCATCGTAGGAGGAACGAAGATTTAGTAAAACAGTTACGCCAGAAAATCTGTAATTAAAAACTTCAACAAATTCTTTCTGCAGTCTGATTAGTTTGTTCTCAGTGGGAGGATTCATGCACATTTAAAGATCTCTTCAGCAAAAACACAAAATCCTGCCAAGTTTTTGTCTATTTTCAAATGCAAATATCTTTTTACACTTGAAATAAGACAAAACTAACTTACAAGAAACTTTTCCGCAAGATACAGGAGCTTGTTTTTAGTCAATCATTTCTTAGTACTGATAAAAATTAAGAGATTCAAGTTTTATTGTCAGATTAATTCACTTGTAACATGAATAAAAAATGTCTTGCTATAAGTGAACCAGTACTTTTCCCAAATCATTATTAAGTACTTATTTAATTAAAACAAGCTTACGTAGCTTCCTAAAAATGTACATGTAAGTTGGTTTTGCCTTATTTCAAATGAACTATGATATTTGCACTAGATTTTGCAAATATCTAGTGCAAATATATTTTGCAAAATATTTTGCAAATATGTTGCGAAAACAAAATAGATTTTGTTTTTGCAGCATTCAGACACCTCTCCCTAAAACTAAGTTACACCAACTATTGTTTTTAGCCATTGTAGATAAAAAAGAAGAAAAAACTCCTCTAGAAAAACAAGGACATTTCTGAGCTCCAAATTTGCAAGAAAATAACTCCAAAATTTTGAGATTCATCTCAGAAATGTTCTAGTCAAATCTGACCTCATAAAGTTGAACATTTTCAACTTTTGAAATACAAACGTTTCTAAAAAATTTTCTCACAAATTTTCAACTTTATGAACTTAGAAAAAGTTAATGTTTTTTGGTGGAAATGTACAATCCCTTTTTTCTGTCTGTAATGTTTATTATTGTAACCTTTATTTAACCAGGCGAGTTTTTCAGATTCTTACTGACAATATCAAGTTGGCGGGGAGGGAAGAACATATAACGACACAAATTTGCCGTTTTACATCCAAACTGAGCATCATGAGCAATCATGAGTTTAACACTGAGCAGCGCCAGGAACATTTGCGTCAACTTTTGAAATGGGAAGATTGTGATTAACCAGCCCTGCAAGCAGAACGTCTCTGGAGAAAACGGCACAATAAAGAAGCAACAACCAGCCAAGACCTTCTGGTTAGTGTTCTGTCTGCCTGAAACACTGGATCTACATGACATTAGCTTGGCATGATGTAGATTTTTTTTCTGCCTGTTTTCTGGTGGAAACAAATTTCTACGCCTCAAATAAGACAAATCTAACTTACAAATAACTTTTCAGCAAAATATTGGAGCTGGCAGATTCCACAAGACATTTATGGGTGACATATTCTGCCAGTGGAAGTCTGACTTTTTCATAAATATTAAGAAATTATTGGCTTAAAACAAGCTCCTAGGTCTTGCTGAAAAGTTAGCTGGAAGTTAGTTTGGTCTTATTTACAAAAATATTGGAACAAGAAACCAGATCAAAAACACTTGATTTGTGTTTTTGCAGTGTGGATATTGATGTACATCTTTTGATGTTCACTTATATTGCGTATGTTTACAATATAGATTTATACGCATAGCAAACAAATCCACTATAAGCCAAGTTGTTTTCATCATGTTTGGGTCAGAAACTAATTTATATAAGACAAAATTACATATCTGGTTTATGGACCTTGAGTTTCTCTCTCTAATCAGAGGGAGATTTGAAAATCATATTCATGTTTGTCCAGAATTTCTCTATTAATATTTCTCTAGTAATAAACCCAGTTCAGTTTTTTAAAAAGAGACTTTCTGGGTAAAAAGGAAACTCATAAATGATTTTATTAGAGATAGATTTACACTAGCACTCTTTACGAGCTCATTTTAATATACATTTTAAAGATTTTAATGATAGGTTCTTTGTGGAGTATCATATTTCTGCCACTGAGGCTCATGCATGACGAAAACATGAAGCAACAACAGCTTTACCGCAAAAAAGAGAGAGAGAGAGAAATGAAAACAAGACTTTCTGGCAATACTGCAGCATCAAAGAGCCAGTTAACAAAAAACCAGAATAAAGATCAAGATTAGATAAAAACGAGAAGTTGTTAGAAAGTGTCAGAGCAGCGTTAGGGGAATAAAGCAGGACTCTCTGCCTCATGGACCCTTGTTTCCGCCATGGTGTGTCCAGTTGTGCAGACAGCATGCGTCTCCTCTGGCTAACTACCTGACAACACAGAGAACCAGCACAGTGCCAGGCCGTCTGCAGACATCAAACGGCCGCCGCGGCGGAGGGCCGCTGTCCTCAGAGCTGCAGGCCTGTCAGCAGCGGCTGCCAAGCGGCGAAAGGCCGAGTCGCTACGACAGGAGGAACAAACGGCAGCGGCAGCCATGTTGGAGGATCAGTCAGGAGACCAAAGTCTACCTGCGAATCTAAAACCAAACGTCAAACAGGCCGGGAGCGGATTCTCAGTAACTAGCAGGCGTCGCTTTAAAGAGTCTCTGGGAGAAGACAATAAACCGGATCTTTAGATTGTTCTTCTTTACTGCTGGAACCTCAATGTCTTCTACTTTTCTTAAAGGGACAGCGATATGTAAATGTAACTTTTTTGTGCTTTCCATCATGTTATAATGTTATTCCCTAACCTGTAGTGTTGCTTTGATTCTTTCATGCATGTTTGAGAAATCCTTCAATCTCCATGGCAACCAATCAGCTGTGCAAAACGCCTGGTTGGACCTAGCCCCGCCTTCGAGACGCAGCTCCTCCCCCACTCAGCTCCTTCAGACTAGCCAGCAGCAGTTAGCAAACACCTGTTGGAACTGCACATCTACTGAGTTCATTTTAGGAGCTGCGTCCTTTAAAAAATGTTGCTAAAGGGTTAATAGAGGTATCATGCAGTAATGACTTCCTGAAGAAGTTTCAGAAAGAGCAGGAGTTCTTAAAGAGACAGAGATCTAATTTCAAGTTGTCAAATTAGGAAGTCCAATTATTTAAGTCATATTTGATAGATATAGCAACAACTGAAGGTAACATAATTACCTGATTGTGCTATAAAATGGAACTGTGCCTGAAAAACACATATTTTGACTTTTATGTCATTTTAGGGATCAAAACCAGGATTTATTTATTTGGACGTAATTATCTGTCTAACATGGGAAACCTTTAAGTCTACAAAGGTTCATTTACCTGCCGTCCTCTGATTTTCAGAGATCAGGATGTGGTGATTATAACTCCTGGACAGATTAACAGATTCATTTGTTGGATCCCAAGAAGCCCTGAAGGTCAGAGGTCAGACAGTCTCTTGAGACAGTTCTGGCTCTGTTCAGCCAAAGACCCTCCAAAGGGAAACCTCCAGAAAGCATCAAGATCAGATCCCTGAATCAACACAGCTGATTCCTTTCAATGTAAAGAAGAAATGGCTCCACACTGAGACTCTCCAGCAGACGATGGCCGTCCCAAAAGGAGAAAACCCACTTTAGAAGCTTGTATCTGATCCCAATATTTCAGTACTGATCCAAATCTCATGACCATTTATAAGATAGACTGGAAAAACACTCTCATTACTTCAGAAGAATATCAGATCAGTTTATCCATCGGACCATAAATGGGGAACTATGACCAGAATCCCAGAGGTGCTAAGTCTCATAGTTCAGTATCTCAATGACTAGCCAAGAAAATTGGCCTTAGAAGAGACTTTGGACTAAAACTCTTTGTAGAAATACCACAGAAAACCAGATGCCTTATCTGGAAAAGGAAAATCAGATCCCCAATGGTCAGTTGACTCAGCTGATCTCAATCAGTCTCAGCAGGAAGGTTGTAAATGGTTTTCAAAGTGATTTAAATTTAGCTTTTTCATCTTGCTGGTGCCGATAAGAAAAATGTCTGATTATCCTGGATAATTTTCCTCATCTTCTAAAAACTCTAACTCTGGTCCAGTCTGTTTAATGTTTAATTGTTCTAGTTATCAGTAGCTCCGGTTTGTTGAAAAAGGCTTTTGCCTCTGATGTTGTTCCAGTTTTAAAGCAAGCAGCTGTTAGACTGCTTCTGTGAACCAGAAATATTCAGAGCATTCGCCGAACACAAAATATCTTCAAACAAGCATCTTCACAACAAAAAAAGAAAGAAAACTTCCAATGGAAACCAGTTTTAAAAAATGAGTGTTTTTGGCAGTTTTCTGATTAATCTCTGGCAGACGAAGTGGAACTGGGTTTCTTTATTTAACCTCATTTTTCATTATGTCTCTGACATTTTGTCAGTATTAAACTGTCCCTAATATTTTAATTATCCTCTCAGAGTAGGTCAGGACAATTATCATCAGGCGACAAGTTTAATCACTGTCACACCAGGCTCATTTAATATTGTTGCTCCTGAGTTTAGGTCGTGTGATTTGTAAAAATTAATAATACAAGAGCTTTTTTGGCAGGAAAATCTCGAATGTTTTGTGTGTGTTGTATTTTTAATGGTGTGGTAAGAAGGCCAAGCCGATGTTGCCTCGGAGGAAAAGGAAGGAGGGAATGAGGAAGGGTAGGGAAATGTTTTAATCAAAGTTCAGCTTCATTTTCTGTTTCTTTACCACTTTATAATACAGATCTTCCCTCAGAAATGTTCGGAGATGGGTGAAGTATCCAAACATTTTATTCAAGAGCAGCACTTCCTCAACATATTTGTCTTCAAGTAAAAGTAAAACGTACAATAAATTGGTTAAACTGTGACTCAGATACCTAGTAACTGATCAAAACATCAATGGCCTAATACGTGAAGAGGACGTATTGTGCAAAGTTTGCATTTTGCACATTTTTTTTACCTCTATTTGTGTTTCTACTGCTTTTAAAAACACCCAGTCGGTTTGTGACAATAAATTAATGTTTTTGGTGTCAAAAACCTCTGAAATGCAATGTTACAAATCAGCAGGCACTGAAACCGTTACCAAGCAACCCCAGTAGGGCAACACCCGTTACCTAGCAACGCTAGAAGAACTCCAGAACTCTAGAACCAAAAAGTAGCCATATCCCATGATTTGTAAAAGTAAAACATATTTAAATACTAAAATAGTACAAATGCCTCTCAAAGCAGTTTGTTTTTTCCATATATTTAGTAAATCTAACTAGTTGAATCCGTGTATGGTTCGTTCTTTGGTTTTTTCGTTTCAAAATCAAATTGGAAAAACAAAAAAAGCATCTGTTTTTTTGATTTTTCATTTTTAAAACAAAATTTGAAAAACGGTCATTGCAAAAACAAAAAAGAAAATGAGCTGTTAATTTCGATTTTCATTATTTCATTTTTGATAAGCGGTCTGACCCGGAGGTTGTCTCTGTCCAAAGAACGAACCATACACGGATTTAGTTGCTACCCAACTCTTGAAACGCTAAATGAACTGCTGAGTTGGACTTGTTTTACTTCCCATGTAATGTTCACTGAGGGAACTTCTTTTAAGTTTGCAGACTTGAACCAAACTCTTGATCTGGCTCTTGTTTTTCTTCATTCCTTCCAGATTTCTCTGTCATCTTTAAAAGAGATCTCGATCTACAGTTGTCTTGCCGGTTTTTCTCTGGACATTAGCGCTTCAGCTAGGCTCCAAACCTGACAAATGTTGCTGATTGGCCTGACAAAGTCGATGTCAGGAGGAAATCAGTTTGATGCATAAAGATGAGGGTTACATTTGCTTTGCTTCTGGAGCAAATTAGGAACATGAACTCACTCTGAGCTCATGGATCCCGGGATAGATTTTATCATTTCAGGGCAGTGATCCTGCATAATGTCTTGGCTCGGCTGCCTGACCCACACTTTGGTGGAACGCTGATGTTGTTGACAGATGTGGATACTTTAGACTTTAGTCTCACGTCTTCAGTCTACTGCTCTGTATTCAAACTATTTCCTCTTCTGGATTTCTTTAATTTGTAAGTCGTGTTGGTATTTTTTTTTCACACTGTTGGATCATCCAGTCCACATGTTTTGTGGATATTTGTGGAGAATATTTGTGAGGCATTTGAATAGTACTTTGTTAAGCCTGTGGGGGAAAATAGTTGCAGTAACTCGTGTAACCAGGAATGGCTAAACCTGTGGTAAGTAGGGATCTACTGCGGCGGTCAGTGTTGGAGTCGTTTCTGTAGATCTGATGGAAAGAAAATACTCATGTTTGTCTGCTGTGTTTTTGATTTTATGATGAATCCTTGGTTGAACAAGGTCAATGTTCTTTGAGTCAAACCTGTCAGTTTCTTTTAGTCTGTGACTCTGAGGTTGTTCGCCCAACAGATGACAGCAAATTAGGGCTGTATAATAATAATAATCAATATCGCAATATATATCGATATTTTCTTTCCTAGAAAAAAATTGATATTCATCCTCAAGTATCGTAACATCCAACTGTCACCTTGTTCCCTCACTGCTTGCTTCACCAGGTCATCAGGCTT
>CAEGAF010039322.1:0-10405 GCA_903067075.1 Micropoecilia bifurca | reverse complement strand
TATTATTTTTCCATGATGACAGGTGAGGCTCTGCCTCACCTGCCTCCCCTGACCGCACGTCACTGATATATATATATATAGTTTTTCTAAAAGCTGAAGGTAACATAGCTGCTTGATTGTGCTATAAAATGGGACTGTGGCCCTGAAAAATACACAATGCTCCCCCTTTAAAGTATTCATGAGATGTATAAATAGATTCGGCCATTTCCACTATTTCAGTCATTTACCCAGATGTCTTCATAAATAAGAATGAATATGGTTTCTCATTCATCAATTTATGGTTTGTCAGAGTTTTTCATGCATGCTTCCTCAAGCTGTGTCACCCTGAAGACAAACTACAGGCAAGGGTGAAAACAGAAAAGCCAGCTGGCAGCTGGGGTCAGAGGTCACTAACCCCAGTGAGATTGGCACAACAGTCAGCAGGAGGTGTGAGGTCACACCTAACAATAGTATTGATCTGCAAAAGAAGCCTGCATTGTCTTGGCACGTTCCCTACAGAGCATGTGTGGGATGCTGTAGATTCTGGTAAATGATGATGAGGAAAGTCTAAACTCTGAACAGTTTGTGTCAAAAAATAAATCAAAATGTCTCAGTGAGAACTGTTCTGGGATTCAGAAATGTTACAACATATTTTTATGTGTGAGTGAAATAAAACTGCTGCGACTTTTCTCTGAATATAGAGTTCAAGATTGATTTATTTGTGAAACTTTAAATCGTATTGAAACAAAATAAAGGTATTTTGCGTTGGTTTTGTCTCAGATCTAGAAATTTCAATGGGAATTGCAAATAATTATTCTTTTACTTAGCAGTAGCAATAAAATACAATAATTGGCTAATGTCTTTCTCTAAATTGAATGCATTCAAAACTCAAAGGATCTTGGAGACCAAGTGGAGATATACAGTGCTATGTATTACACTGCTTTCATATATGTATAATGTATAATGATATACATGGCAGGACTGTGAAATAGAAGTACTACTAAATAACTTTATACTTGCTGTATGCTTTTTGTGTATGTAACTATGCTGGATAGTGAAACTGAGGTTCTTCAGGTACCTCAGACATGTTCTTGATTTAAGGATTAACATACTAATCCAGGAAAATGCATACAGCAGAGCACAGATAATAGAACAAATAATACTATTAACCCTCATTCAAATTCAATCTTTCAAATGCTACTTGCTATTTTCAAATAGTTCTTTAAATGAAATGATTTGCTTTTTATTCGTTATTGTCGGCATCAATAGTGTGTCAGCATTTCATTTGCCTCGAGATGACACTTGTTCTGAAAACCTTGAGTTGAAATATTGAATCATTCGACAGTTACATTGTTTTGTTCTTCATTTATCTGTCTAAAGTTGACCTTTTGCTTGTTTGTCTGTTATTCTCAGGTAGAAAAGCGTCCGGTCGCAGAGTGTGGGGATCACTTGGACTGCCAGTCATGTCTGTCTGCCAGAGACCCGTACTGCGGCTGGTGTGTCCTTGAGGGACAGTGAGTGTTCTGAGCTTCAGCTTGTATCTCCAGCTCTCCCCGTTGTCTTCATGTATGACCTCGTATGTCTGACTATCTGTGCTGCGGTGTTCCAGGTGTGGCCAGCGGTGGGAGTGCCAGCGCGGCTCTCTGCAGGGCCAGTGGTTGTGGAGTTTCAACCAGACGCAGCAGTGCCTGGCCATCCAGCGCCTCAGCCTCTACAACATCAGCCTTGGAGAGAAAGCAGATGTAATACAGACAACATGACTGATGACATACAAGAGCAATGCACTGAAATGTTTTGTTCGCTACCACATTACAAGAATAACATCTTTTGACAGCACAATTTGAAAATGATATCACAGTCATAATATTATCCAAATAAAGACATAATATTAGGAGAATGAAGGAGCAATTTTATAAAAACTCCAACACAAAAAACAACACATTAAAATGTTGGAGCAGCTTCAGAAATTGCACATTGGTATCGACTTCACAAATAAGGAAATGCTTCAAAACTGAACACATCAGAATCCAATTATCAGTAGCAGGACATGAAACGATCCGTCAGTCCAAATGACTTCTTGTAATGCCTGGCAGTAATACTCTGTCATACAACTCACAGAAGGGATGATTGACATAAAAGCTGCTTTTCAAAACTATTTTCTGTCATTTGTAATTTTTTTATGTGAAGAAAGCAAGAAAAAATCATTTGATATTGGGTGTGAAAAATTAGAATTTTTTTTTTCTTAACAGCCAGCTCTAATAATTAATAATAATTAAACTCCACCATGAACCACACTACAGTCATGGAGTCTCTCTGGCGTCTTCACTTTCCTCCATGTAATATGTGTTTCCTTCCAGATCGCCTTGTCGGTGGAGGGTCTGCCGGGTCTCCAACAAGACGAGGCCTATTCCTGCTTCTTCCAGGACACAGAGAGTCCAGCTTTGCTCACCACTACCGGTGTCATCTGCTCCACCCCAGATGCCAGCAACCTGCCCCCCATCGGTCTGGGAGATGGTTCGTTTTATGCTCCATGTTTATACGGAGGCCAGAAAGATTCCTTAAAATGCCTCAAACTTCACTGGTCAACACTATTGAGATAATTAAATTAAGGATTAAGGAGCAGTGAATGCTTTGAATATTGATTGATCTCTTTTATTCCGTCGCAGAGTTTGTGACGGTGACCTTGGCTCTGCATTTCATCAACGTGACGGTAGCTGAGACAGAATTCACCTTCTACAACTGCAGCCTGGTGCAGGAGCTTTCTGGCCGCAGGCCGTGAGTCAACGTCTTTTAAACGCCAGAAACCTGAAAATCCTTTTTCACATCGGTGAACATGCCACACCTAAGTGCTGACAGGTCGTCCCTTACAACAAGACTCAGGACATTAATGCTACTATTTTTAATATCATTGAGGTGTTGAAAATGAATTCAAATAGAATTTAGGAGAAAACTATCTTCTGCAACGTGTTAAGATACGCCTGTGATTCATTTGGCGAAAGGGAGTGAAGCTTTCAGCAGATAACAGGAGTGTTGACATGAGGGCGGCAAAGTTGCTCCTTGGTATCATTAAAAGCTTTCAGCCTAAATCTGTCAGAATTTAGATACAAATCTACATTCTCCGGGGGAGAATGTAGAGTCATAACACACAGAGACGACTGCTGGTTAAACTAACCCTGCTATTCAGCTAGCCATGTTGTCTGTTTATTTCTGTTTTAAAGAGTTCAAAAAGTTTAGTTTTGCCACAGCGCCTCACACAATGTGACAGTCTCTCTGCTTCTAAAATACAAAATTGGCATTAACATCACTATCTCCCTTTATTTTGTTGTTTCTTTTATGTATTGGTATTAGTTTGATAAGTGAAACTGATGATGATTTCTATCGTATTGTTCCAAAGTTTCACATTCATGCATTTTCTAAATATTTTGAATCCAGTACTTGTAATCCCCTTGTTGTGTAAAAGAAATTGAAGTCAAACAAAATTCATTTTCAGGTCAAATCTTTACAAAAACTATCAGATATCTGAAAAGGAAATCAGATTGGCACAGAACAATCTGATTGGTGTAAACTCTAACCAATATTTTTTTCATATTAACCAGCAGCAATTAGCAAACACCTGTTGGAACAGCTGAGCTCATTATAGGAGCTACTTCTCAGTGAAACGCTGGTAAAAATGTCAGTAGGTTAATGGAGCAGTGATGTGATGACTTCCTGAAAGCAGACATTCAGAGAGAGTTTTTAAGAGACAGGCGCCCAATTTCGAGGTGCAAATTAATAAGTCGAATTTCTTTAAATAACATTTAATATATATAACATTTTTATAACAACTAAAGGTGACACAGCTGCTTATCCTGTTTAAGTGCATGGATTTCAATCCTTGGACCTCCTCAACACATGATATTTATAAAATGTTACATTTTATGTTGGTTATGTTAATGAAAATACAGGTTTTATACTCGGCAACAATTGTTTATGATGGGAAACAGAATAGTCTACATGGCACAAATCTGGCCTATTTATACATATGAAAAAATAGGAAAAATCATGACAGTCATAACCTATTATAACAAAGAATGGTTACAAGAGTGTCCAGAAATATTTTAGATACATAAAGATTAAATCCTGCAGATGTCTTTGTCTCAATGTGCTAAGCGACCTTTGACCTCATTTAGTTATTTCATCAGTGAGGCAAAATCAGGTGAAAATGTTGATATGAACAAATCTGCATCTGAGAGGACATTGTCTCTGTTCCACCAGACCAAACACAAGACCTTTGGTGTGCCCTAAACTAGTTTCAGGCATGGTGTCATCTCGTAGTTTTCATTCAGTGTATTGGCCACACTTTGTGGAAAGGATCGGCTTTTGGCGGGTGAAATAGGGGGCGGGGGGGTCAACTGTGGGCTGAAGGAGACATCATTTGGAAGTTCCTTCAGGTCTAGAAGATCTAAAGCATCTGATATTTTTAAGCTATGTGGGAACAGCAAGGCATATAGAATAAACAGCAAACCTATGGACACATATATACTGCTGTCTATGTATTATGCAACAATTGTTGCCACACTTACATTCACTCTTCTTATGATCAAAAGATGAATGAATGGATACATTTTTATATATATCAGTAGAAGACACTTGAAAGAACATATGTTCAAAATATTTTATTTATATTTGTTTATTTAAATATTTAACTGACTTCCTCTTCTACAGGTTTGTGACAGACATTTACCTCCAGTGTCACAGGCAGGAAGTAAAGAGGTCTGGTCATGTGACCTTTCATACTAGATATATGAAATTGATATTGCTTAGAGTAAACACATTATTAATTGATTTAAAAACTGAAATTAATTGGTAAAAGTCAAAACAATTATTTTAGAGGTTCTTGAAGTTGGAAAAATGTCTGGCAACAATTGTCAAAATTAATTATTAAATAGGTTAATTATGCTATATAATGTCACTATGTGGCTGGACAACACATAATACTGCCCCTTTAAGTTGATTTGCACTGTTTTCTGTTTTATTCCAACATTGACATTTTCATCTTGATCCTCTGTTGTTCCACCTGCGTCTCTGCCAGATGCCAAGGGTGTGTCAGCAGCCGCTGGGGGTGCAACTGGTGTATCCATGAGCATGTCTGCACACACAAACACACCTGCAGTCAAGGAGTCACCATCCACAACCAACGGGTGAGTCACCCTGAAGTCGGAGCTCTGGCTTCTTAAAGCTTTTTTTTTCAGTAGAAGTTCATTTCAGGAAACCAGATCTGGAAGCGGAGGGCTTGTCCTCTGGAGGATCCCGTACTGTCTGTTTGGTTTGGTTTGCTTTTGTCTTTTTAATTTAAACCATCAATCATTTTTCTCTCTATTATTTCAGAGTTATTTATGTTTCTGCATATCCCATTTCTTTCATCCTAATTTTGTCTCCACCCGCCTGCTTTTTCTTTCTCTCTCTCCATCCCTCCTCCTTGTTTGTGCTTCACCATCAAGTTAACACCACAATTACCCACCGTCCCACCTCCAACCAGAACTCCTACCCCATCACCTCCTTCTGATCCGACTGCTCCAGCAACAACAGCAACTACTTCAACACCAACAACACAGATGTCTCCCACAGAGACATCCGCCACCACCAAAGCAGCAGGTTTCCCCACAGCAACCATCACAGGCTCCCTCCCCACCGGTCCTAATGCTGAATCCAGCACACCGGCTTCCCGCTCCACAACCTCCCCCTTCGTCAGGCTCTCCAGCCAGGCCAGCTCCACTCTCACTGACATCACCACCACAGATGGGGCCCTCAGCAACACAGAGGGAGCCACAAAGGAAGCTGTCGGTTCTCTAAGTGGCTCTTTAGAAAATGAAGACACCTTAAATGTCACGACTGAAGTGAGGCCCACATCACCAAGCAGCAGCGGTGGCCATGCAGACCGTTATGGTGAAGTTGTGACCACTTCCCCAGAGATGAGCTCTACTGTTCCCAGAGAAGCTGGTCCTTTAATAGACCTGTCTATCAGTCTGGCCACTACTCAGGAGAATGTCTCACCTCCGGGGCTGAGCGGCTGGGAAAAGCCTAAGAAAAGGACGGAGATGGAGTCTGAACTGACTCCATCTGCCACCCATTTGCTCGTCCAGACGCAATTACCTGAACCGGTTGTTGATGTCACTACTGATTCTCCAACAAAACTCCAGTCTGATTCTTCTTCTGAATCTTTTACTCCGGTGAGTTCATGCACCCTGCTGGGAGCAGGATGCAAAAACAGCATCGTCCATAAGTTAGCAAATGGCTAAAGGAAAACAGTGTAGGTAGAAAATATGAATGACACGGTCGTACAATATGTTGAAAGATAATTCATACCCCACATTGAGAGTATGAATTAAAAGCTTTAAACAAAGATTTATTTTTAAATAAATCTCTTAAACAAGAATACATTCTTCTTAATAAGATTTTAAAAATACGTTATAATGAACTTTATATCTTATTAATGCCAAAAATGTATTTAGTTTTAGATAAGTAAGGTTGTAACAGTGAAACGGAGAAAACAGTGAAAATCTCCTGGGATTTTTAAATGTTTAGGCGAATCAGTGTGAGAAGGAGAGTCAGAAGGATCATGCCTTATATGATCATATTTTTATATCTTGTTAAAATCATGTCTTTCTGTACAGTACTTCCACAGCCAGTGATAAACTTTGTTGGCCTGTTTAAAACTAGTACAGGAGACCTGTGCAAATGGTATGATAATAATAATGGCGTTATAATTCTGCTACTTTGGTTGACAGTGAATTTCTGATATGACTGATCACTACTGATTTTTTTTTTCTTAAGATTTGAATCAATTCTTAATCCAAGATTCAGTCTGAATCTGAATACATTTAGATAATTTATCCTGATAAATTGTTCATTTATCTTGACAAATTTGTTTTCACAAAAATTATAATTAGTGCTGCTTATAATCACTCACAGCAATGTGTATTGTTAGGTTTAATTTTACTAAACAACAGAGATCCCAGTACAGATCAGTAAGGACAGAGGACAGCTCACCGTTTTCCATTTCTCTTCTTCCTTCAAGATCAGACTTGTACAGGGAAAGCTTGGTAACAATGACCTGGTCTACTGTAGTTGTGCTTCCGTTACATGCATGTGCAAAACTTTGTCCTTATTCCACTAATTTAAAAAACATTATTTTGCAACTTCCTTAATAATATTAAATTAATTTTAAGATTTTTTGCTGAAAAATCTTTTTATCAAAAAAAAACATTATTTTTTTTTAAATATTCGCATTTCTAGTAAGCAAATTTATTTTCATAATTCTGATTTGCATGATTATACGGTCAATGGAAACACAGCTAATGTCAAAGGTTTTCTTTAGTTCTACTAGAACAATTCCCCCTTTATCAAGCTTAGCTCTAATATTCTCCATTATAAGGCATATTACAGTCTGTTTAATCTAAAAAGGAGGCCTGGTCCTTTCTCAATTCACCAAATATTCTAAAATATTACTTTATTGAGCTTCCTTAAACTAGGAAGGTGAAAGTTTCAACACAAGGTCCCACAGTATTTACAGCAATATGCTTCCAGGTTTCCAGTTTATAAATCCAGCAGCGCCTGACGAGAAATCAATGCAATATCAAACGTGTGGATGCAGTGGAGTAATTTAAAGCATTAACCTGACGGGTTTTATTGACTCAGCTGCTCTCTGTATGTGGCTTCTGTTCACCTCATTTAGCTCTACAGGCAGGTAATAATGTTAAGCTAACTCAGCATTTCCTTCTATGTGTAAGGGTGTTGCTGCTACATGCATATTTCTAATCTGTCTTGTGTTTCACAGTTTGCATTTTTTTATTCTTTGCAATCAAGACAAAATCAGTCATTTCACGATTCATGTTTTTTTTTCTTTTAGTGTGTAGGATGTGGATCATTTCATTATCTGGGTTTATCAGATAAGCAGATGAGTGTTATCTTTATGGATTGAGAGACAGAGAAATGATTCTCTTCCAACTCAACTTTTGGTTTGAGAAACTAGAAACGGCTCGGTGAATCTCAGGATGGTACCTGCATGTTGCAGTGGTTCTCAGGCGGGACAAATATTGGAGATTTTAACTTTTTCCGACTTGTGTGACCAGGAATGCCCATGTGTGGAGAAAGTTCAGAATTCCCCTCTGCTTCCCGTCAATGTGGAGAGGAAGATCACGTTGGTTGGCCAACACCTAGACCTGTTTCAGGTAGTAAAGATAAAAGCACATATTTTCATCATCTGTAAACACTGGAAAATATCCTGTATGACCTCAAAAAGCAAAGAGGGATTTATGTCTTGTTGGTATTTTTTGGTGCTTTTGCGCTGACATGCTTTTGCGCTGACATGTGTTTCAGGATAAGGATTTGGAGTACGAGTGTGTGTTGGATGTGGAGAATCAGTCAGTCATTGTAGAGGCCTCAGTAGAGCCCAGTGCTGATCTAACGTCAGTCTTCTTTATCACCTGTCAACCACACCAGGTCAGGAATAAGCACTTCCTGCGTCTTGAAGTAATGATAAGGAGGTTTAACAAAGTTATTTAATCCTTACATGATTATTATGTAACATTTAACATTTCATCTTATATCCAAGCTTGTGTTGCTTTAAAACATGTTCCAGTTAAAAGTTTACATCCACACATTGTGGTTTTATTCAACATTGACATACATCATCTAACTTCATTGAGTTTTAGAAACAAGAATTAGGTGAACAACTTTAAGTTTGAGTTTTCTGTCCAATGATCACAAAAACTGTGCTGTGATTCCAATATTCCAGTTTTTTTTTTTAGAATCATGGGTCCAATCTGGTTTAAATGCAGAGACTGAAAGAAAATGAGAATTATATGTCTTCACATCTTTATTTCCTTGAGTCTCTCATTTTTTCCTATATTAAAAGAGTATTTAGTCCATCTTTTTTGTGCAGAAAATGACGGCTCATAGCTCCATTTGACTCATTCTTATTATAAAGGTCCTTTTTAGTCAAGGAAATGATCTGTTTGCTCTATGGAATAAAGCCACTGAGGTTCCAAATTAAATTTTATCCATAAAAAACTGTGACATTGGTCCTTTAAATGTCTCTTTCCAAGTTCACTTTCCTGATATATGTCTTGTTAGATGTATTTTGCTCTTCACTCTCATAATGTTTCTACAATTCATTTAAATTCAGTCATTTGACTTTTAAGGATTGGCCAGAACTTTGTACATTTATTTTATTTTCCCTGGGCAATAAAAGCATTTGCACCCTGCTTGTGTTGCAGTATGTTTATTCCCTACTGAGGGAGGAATACCTGGTGACAATCAATGTGAGGAGAAAAAACAACTTCCTCATAGACAGCGCCGAGGATCTGCATGGTGAGTGCTATGCATTGTGTCAAAGATGTGTCACAACTCATTAAACCTGCATGTTTTGCTGCGTTATTGAATAAAGATCCCATCATTTCCTTTGTCTTTCTCTTCTTTGACCTCAGTTACTCTGTTCAACTGTTCAGTGGGCCGGTCCGACTGCAGCCGATGTCGAACGGCCGACCCCAAGTACGGCTGTGTTTGGTGTGGCGGAGATGCCAGCTCCAGCTGTGTGTATCGAGACTCCTGCGTTGGTGCGATCGAACACACATGCCCTGCACCTGTCATTCACAGCGTAAGAGCTTTTCACTTTTCATTGTGCAGTCAGGCTTCCTTCTATGGTAAATCCCTTAAGGCATGTTTAGCCAGTAACCTTGATATGCAGAGGAGGATTTTTTTATTTTATTTCTTTTTTCTTTATTTTCTTTGCTTTTAAAATGGGAATAAAATGTCACTTTTTGTCAACACAAACTTGTGGAGAATCTTCCAAGGTATGTAGGAAGTTCCTCTTTCCTGTTAATTAAGGCAGAGAGTTGCTGCTGTTTTCCTGTTTTTCTTCTGAAGGCTTTGGGAACCTTGTTACCATCATAAACTCTTTGAGATGTCAATGAAATAGTGGAATATTATCAGTGGTGGACTCGCCTACAAGGTTACTTTTGTTAACCCTAAAGCATTAGTCATATGACATTAGTTCTGCTAATGGTAAAGCGCTAACTTCAGTTCAAATCATGTCAGCCCTTTAACAACTACAACCCTTAAGCAACTATTTTATTTTGACATCATAATTTACACGTCCTTTAATTCCCTTGGATATTGTATGATAGTTTGTTGTTTGAAATAAAGTTATTGTGGATTGAGGGGTAATACAAGACAAAATGTCTAAGTACTTAGTTCTTAACCATCAAACTTTTTTAGTTTTATTAGTTTTATTTTATTCCATCCATCCTTCCGCTTATCCGGAGTCTGGTCGCGGGGGCAGCAGCTTCAGAAGGGAGGCCCAGACTTCCCTCCCCAGCCACTTCTTCCAGCTCCTCCGGGGGAACCCCAAGGCGTTCCCAGGCCAGCCGAGAGACATAGTCCCTCC
>CAEGAF010039316.1:0-17058 GCA_903067075.1 Micropoecilia bifurca | reverse complement strand
GGACGGGTGGCAACATAACTGTGGCGTCTATTCTATGCGCCTTATAATGAGGTGCGCCTTATATATGAACAAAGTTTTAAAATAGGCCATTCATTGAGGGTGCGCCTTATAATCCGGTGCGCCTTATAGTGCGGAAAATACGGTAATTGAAACTTATAAAATCAATCAACTAGCGCCGCCAGATTTTTTCATTTATTTATTTTTGGTGATAGAGTGAAGGAAGTAGCTTCAGTCTCCAAGTCATTATCTATATTATGCTAATAGTTCATTGGCACATAACTACACTCCTTTTCCCATCATCAAACTAAAGTGAAGACCGAGGTCAAACGGGTTGTTCATGATGAGCTCATCCGTTGTGGTTGCTATGTTTTGCCAAGCTAATCAACAAGGATGGAAAAAAGGAACAAGTAGCAATCATGTGTACAAAGTGTTGGCAATCTCTTAAAGTTTACGTTTTCTTGCTGATATATAAATGGTAAGAAGTAATGTAAGGATAATCCACAAGAGAAAAAACATAGTTTGCATACATGTGTACTATGTAAAAAAAACTCCACAAAATCAGAAGAATCGTCATAAACCAACAGCTGATTTATTATGAATACAACAGACAGTCTCAGCTGAATCGGTCACACATCAGTCACTTTCTTCTTTCCATTGATCTCAGAGAACTAAATATGTCAGCCTTGTGACTGAATGAGAACCCTCGTACTTTTAAGTGACTGTCTTACTAGGTCAGACAACGCAGTCTTACTGGACCAGCACAGCATTGACTGAATTGCTGCAGTCACATTAACAAACACAAATTACACACAAATGACTCTTTGAAAGGAATATGTAAATGCATAAATAAAATGTGCACTGTTGAAAATCTTCACTTTTCCTCTACAATGGGACTTAAACGGTTTTAGTTAGGATAAATGTGCAACGTGTCCCAATGAAAAATCTTAATGTATTATAAATATATTATATGGGCAACTCAATGTTGTACATGACTGTAAAGAAAAATGATACAAGGTTTTTATTTTCTTTATGGCTGAAGTTCTGAGTTATCGCTCTTGTATTTGTGTTTGGCCTTCTTGAGTCAAGACATTGTCAAAAGAGAATAATTCTTGATTCTTCTATAGTATGTTCAGTGAAGACAATCTGTATATTTACATCTCTGTGTTTCAGCAACGCTTCAGTTTTCTGGTAGTTCTCTGGAAGTTTCCGATTAGAGGAACCTAAAAACCTGAAAGCTTGGATTTTTGGAAAATGTGGTAAAAACCTAAGGGGTGATACTGTACACTGAACTATTTGGTCTTCCATGAACCTAGTGTCACACATATTGACCACTTCCATTTCTATTGAGTCTAGATCTAAATAAGGCAGTAATGCCAATTACCAATGTCTAAATGACTTTGCGTTAACAGATTTCTTGAAGTCATTAATGTCATGCTTCACATGACTCGTGCCTCCAACACCTGATTTCACAGCACTGCATCACCCACCACCCCATTTCCACAGCTCCATCTGGCAAAGTCTGTCACATATGTTCAGGGAAACAGCCTGTGGTCGTCCTGTGGAATTACGGGAGCCTACTTAACCTCTGCCGATTAATCCCCCAAACAGACAGCCTGGATGATGCTAAACATACAATCTGCCGTGACATTTCTGAAAGCTCATACACTAAAGTTAACAGCAGAGAAAATGCACCGTCGCATGTAAACAAATCTAAGTATTATGTTTTATGATGGTGGCTAAGTATGTGTAGTTTTGCGAGGTTAGAGAAACCTTTTTAAATGAGCATCCAACACAACTGCTGAAGAAACTTTCTAGCTTTCTTCAGGTCTCTCCACTTAGATTCTGTGTGGGAAAAACTTTTTCACCCATAAATGAAGTTTCATTTATGGGTGAAACTTCATTTATCACTTCCTGACACCAGAGGTAAGTTATTCTGATGAGTTTTGTTTTGCTTTCCTATGCTCAGACTCCACAGTTCTCCCCTCTTTTATGAACAATGCGCCTCCATCCCCCTCACCTTGGCTCTGCCGTCGCTGGCGACACCCGCTGGGACAGACTGTCATCCGCTTGTTAGCTCCCTGCTGGTGGTCCATTTGGAGGACCAAAGGAGGGACAGGGGTTTGATAAGGACAAGCAGATATTTTCTATATTAACCGACTCCTGAAAACAGGCAAACTGGAGTTACTTCAGGTTGAGGTCTTTTGGATTACCGTAATACCAAATCTCAAAGTTAAAATATGAGGTAGAGAATCAGTTTCCACAGGGACTCAGTTGTCTGAGGTAAAAGACAACAAAAATAAAGTCTGAGCTTCAAATCTCTTTAAAAAAACCTTGAGAGGGAGTCAAAACTGCAGGTTCAGAAGATTGAGGCAGAAAAAAGGCAAATGATCTCTGAAATCAAAGTATATCAAGGGAAGGTCGAAAAGCATCAAAGTGAAGAAATTTGAGTTTAAGGTGTCCCAAAAGATTGACGAAATCGGCATAAAGAATGATGAGATTAAGAGAAAAAGACAAGTACAAACACTCTAGAAAAGCAGTTGAAAGAGGCAGAGAAGGAACATTCTTGAGAAGAAACTTCCAAAGACTCCAGTGGTGGAAGCCATAGATGGAACTTAGCGCAAGGATCCATTTATCTTCAGGTGTATTAGCTGTGAAAAAACAGCTACACAGGAGATTAAAAGAGCGTCTGATGAAAAAGAAAAACACAAGGTGAGTAGACTCATGGAGCAGCAGGCTGAGACCTCCAAGCCCTTACTTAGCCTTACAGCAACAGAGAGGCTCTGGCTGTGAAAAAAAGTTTTTCCCACACAGAATCTAAGTGGAGAGACCTGAAGAAAGCTAGAAAGTTTCTTAAGGTCACTGATGAAACAAAGAGAAAGAATTATTTTGAGGGATCAAAATCAAATTAAAGAAGCCAAAAACCAAGTGCGGAAGGTGACAGATTGTACATGAGTGAGCATGAACATGAGAACATGAGAATTTGAAAGAATCCATAAAAAGCAAAGAGGCTAAAGTTGAAGATAACATTCCTTTAAAAGGACCAAAAGATGAAATCAAAGTTGAAACACAAATGAACGATAAATAAGTCAGACCGACCTCTACCACCAATCCAGGGAAAAACCTCCAGCTACCCAAAACAAAATCAATATGCAACCGAAGAATTCTGCGTGATAGCAAGATGGAGCCAGCGTTTAAAGAAAACCTCACGACACAAGCAAAGAGCTGCTGTGTTTCTTTCTAGCACACACTCATTAATGGCCTCATACAAGGTCCTCCAGTTCTATTAAAAATAGACTTCTTCAGGACACCATTAACAAAACAAAAAAGTGTGATTATATCACCAATCTGAACTCAGCAACTGCATTTAATCATATTTTCAATTTTACTGATATTTATTGGTGCTCTCGTGGAAAAACTGGTGAAAATTGAAAAAATAACGTCCAATAATACTAGCACTTTTGTGTGGGATGAGGTTTTACCATCAATGACTGAAAATTATTGAGACAAATAATTCAAAATTCTTATGAATTTTTCACAAAAAATGATAAATAATATGATAAATGCTTTACTCACAGTGGTACATGTCCTGTACAAACATGAGCAGAAAGGCCACTCAGTAAGGAAGAAGCCATTCCTCCAAAAGAATCATAAAAAAGTAAGATTGCAAATGCACACAGACAGTGGCATGTGAGGTATCACTAATATCTTGTCTTACATTGACTTCCTCCATTCCGTGTGCTAAACACATCTAATAAATAAGAAAAATTGCTAAAAGGTTATTTTAGGGAAAAGGCTACTTCTAATGCACCGCTAAGGCTAATGATAGCACTAATTAGCAACTGCTAATTAGCACTTAGCTAAGACGAATGCTAAGGTTAATGCTAATCCACTGCCTTGCTTCCGATGCATTGCTAATGATAAGTAGCACTTGAAAAGAGCAGAATAGTAGTATAAATCAGACTTTTGCTTTTGTGTTGAATGTCTGTTTTATAATATAGTTACCAAAAATGACAAAGAAAGAACAACTTCCACTTTTCAGAAAAACGTAACTGCACAATTCTTGTTGAGTAGTACTTATTGTAAGTTAAGTAGTATTCAATATAGCAGAAGAAATCCTATGTTTTTTGAATAACTGGCATTTTGGCCAATTTTGGCTCATCACTAATTTTTAGATATTGAATGGAGAAAGTCCATGTTACTCAACATGCTTGTGAATCTCCACATGCTATTCAATACATTGTAGCTTTCTTTAGCATTGATGCTAATTTTTAGCATCAGAACACTGTGTTAAGCTGACAGGCACACTTTGGCAGGCTCTGCTTAAATTCCTTCAGAAATTTTCTAGTTTTCTTTAATGCTGCTTAAGTGAAGCTACGTGGGAGTTGTGGTGTTGCATATTTGAGCAACCACAAGTTTAAAGAGGCAGTATTACGTAAAAATGACTTTTTCTTAGCTTTACATAATGTTGTGATGTTACTCAGTCATCAAAAACAGACCTGGAGTGCTGCTTTGATTCTGTCATGCATGTTTGAGAAATCTTTTAATCTCCAATAGCAACCACTTAGCTGTGCAAAACGCCTGCATGAGCCTAGCCCCGCCTTAACGGCACAACTCCTCCTCCTGAACTATGAGAGCCAAATTTCTTTTGAGTCATTTTTGATATATACAACATTTTTACAACAACTTAAGCTATTACATATATATATATATATATATATATAAACACTATGTGGCTGGAAAATACATAGTACTGCCCCTTTAAACTCTCAATGATTACAGAAACAAATAGAGGACGGATCAGAAAAATATTCCACACACAAGCTGAACATCTCACTTCACTATTTAAGACCATTATACGAGATGGATTCTCGAGCGGATGAAAGTATGACTACATCTGCGATTACGCAACCCATCCATCCTCTGCTGAGGGAGTACATCAGTGATTTGAGATGTACGGCTGCTGAAGAGTTTCAATAATTCACCGTTTTCAACGTTGTGTTGCACACGGGGAGAAGTTGTGGGCGTCAATATCTGACGTCATCTTTTCTGGCGCGGCGCTGATGGATGACCCTCGGTGTCGGTGCATGTCAGCGTTATTCATCAAACTAATGTGAGAGAGGGAGAGAAAAGAGACGGGAGACTCATTCACACACGGCGTCTCCAGGTCAGAGATGTTTTCTCCTGCTTTTTTCTTTTACTTTCCTGCCAAAGTGATCAATTCTTAACAGACTCCTCCCACGGATAAATCGTGAATTATTTATTGGAATCGTATCCCCGTGCACAGAGACAGGGTTTTTTGTCAGGACATGCAAATTATGTCTAACAGCAAAACTCAACGCGTGAATATTGTGAGGAAAATAACAGCGCATCCTCTGGATACGGGGTCACTATTCGCACCAAACTACTTAAATGATGCTTTCACTGCAGCTGAATCCGATCTAAACTTTGTAAGCATTCACTCGACTCCCCGGTCTTGTGATCCGTCTCTGAAGTGAGGCGCTGGTATCAGATGATGAGAGTCGTGTTTCGTCCTCATTGGACTGAACTCCTGATGAGTTCTGGGGTGACCCAGCTGCTAACCCATCCTATGACCCGACAGCTTCAACCCAGAAATTGGGTTATGAAAATAACCCAGCCTTTTTCACTGTATACAAACTTGGCTCTTTTCTTACTGCTGCCAGTTATTATAATTTTTCAATCATAATATTTAGCCTCTAAATATGCGCCTGAGATCTTATGCATATTTTTACATTTCATGTTTAAATATCAATATCTTGTGAACACATGTTACTCAAAGACAGTACAGATTTTCAGAAAGCAGCATGGACGTTTCTCCTTCTGGTCAGATTTCGCCCCGTCTCAGTCACTGTCAGGAAGCGGTAATTACTGTCCGGCACAGGCCCCATGAAGAGACGCTGCTCTCCCGTTTGAATCAACTGCGGGGGGAAACCTTAACTGGGTGAGTTTGACCAAATAATGGGTCAAAATTCATAACTCAAGAGTTGAGTCAGAAATTTACCGGAGGTCTACAGCTTGAACACTTATGTTGAGTCGGGTACATTTACCCAAACGGTTGGGTTAAAGACGAAACGTGGAAGAAGCCATGCCCCTCTTCACAAGCCTCCATTTTCAACAAGACTGAACTTGCATATCGGGATTCTCCTCTACTTTGAAATAAGACATGGTAAATAAAAAGAAGATAAAGTTTCAATGTGAATAGGATTTTATAAATAAATAGAATCTATTTCAAACATGTTTGATATTTATTTTTATGGTGATTTAAAATATTTATATTTATATTTGAAGGTTGCTTTGACAAAGAGCTTCGGTGTTGAAAAAAAGATGTCAAGTAAACTAAATTCAGTTGTTTGATCATATTTGTTGGTAATTTAACAGTCAGTTTTTAAAAATCGATTTAGTTTTAAAAGAAAAGATAGTTGACGGTTTGTTCCGATTTTCGCGGGCTTAGTTCATTAGCCGGGTGCAATATGCGCGCGCATCCTCAGCGGGCTGAGGCTACGGGTGTGTCCGAATTCAGGGTCTGCATCCTTCGAAGGAGGTATTTGGAGGCCGATTACGTCATAGCGTGGCGACAAGGCCTGTCCGAATTCAAATTGAGCTTAAGACTCCTTCATATGCGTCCTTCAAATGCCTCCTTCTTTTCCCGAGATTTGAAGGATGGGTCCGGTGTATCCTTCACGAGGCACGATATCCCATAATTCATTGCGGGTCAGAATTTTCAACAATGGCGTCAGACAGTAATGAATGCTGTAAGTAAATTTGTGTCTATTACATTTTAATTTACATCAAATTTACTCAAAAAAGGTATTTATGCGAGAATATACCAGTTTAATTTTTAATATTTATTTTCTGTTTTTTAAAAAGTTTTTATAAATATTAGCCCGACGTTGATCTTTGTTACCGTAACATTAGCCAACTCAGCTTCACAGTTATCAGCTGGCACGGTGACTGAAGAAACACACGACTGTTTTGAAAATCCAACTTGGTTTTCATTGATGAATGCAAGACAAACACAGATACACAACGCGATTAATATATCTTGTATTGAAATGTTTTTTTAGTCCTCACAAAATCATTTCGGTTGATTTGTCGTCCTTAACAGCCATAACAGCGTGTTGATCGTTATATTTCAGTTAACATGACTATAATAATGTCTTTACTGATAGCCGGAGATTTGATAATAATTTAATTTTTTATTACTGTTTTTGAACAGCTTTCTCTACTGAACGCAATAAAGATTTAATGTTGAAATGTAAGTAAATGTCAGTGTAAAACAAAACAATTGTGATATTTTGTTATTTTCTCAGAAATACATAAACTTATATTCATATAAACTAGGTAGCCAAGAAACGTACTTTAATGTTAATCAAGACATGTCACTTTACATTAATTTGCCCATTTGTTTCAGGGACCAAGGAGCAGACAGAAAATTTAATCTCCCTCAGGGGCCAAAATGGCCACCTGTTCACAGGGACCAAAAATTCTGCCCCAGTAGCCTGGAGGTAAAATAACTTTACATTTTTATTTACCTCTAATAAGAAAACTGCTGCTTTGTTTTCAAGATACCACTATTTTTCCTCTTTTAGTAGTCATGTCAACAAATTTAGTTTATTCGACATAATAAACATAATGACGTAATACAACACCTAAGATTACTGTGCAATGTTTTGTGGCGTGCTCTGAAAAAAAATTATTTCATAATTAAAATTTTTTCTCTATGTTCCAGGTCCATTCTTGAGAAGATGGGCCTCCAGGATGTAGTCAAACCGTCTCAAGCCAAAAAGAAATGGGATAATCTTAAAAAGAAATATAAAGTTTGTAATATTTTGAGACCACAATTAATTTAAATTAATTCTAATAAAACTTTAGTGTATTGTTGATTTGTGAACTACTTTTTTCTCATTTACTCTGTAGGACTGCAAATATCCTGGCTCAGGAGAGGGACTGAAAGGGAAGCCCACTGCTGCTACTTGGCCTTGGTTTGTTCAGATGGATGAGATCTTAGGACAGAGGCCTTCCATAAGGCCTCCTGTTCTAATTTCCTCATTACCAGATGAGACTCCAGGGTCAAGTGCTGCAGTGGGTGGACAACAGGAAGATAAAGATGGTGTTACTAAAAGAGGCCGGAAGAGGCGAAGTGGAAGTTCTGAGCTTCTTGAAATAATAAAAGAAGACATGAAATTACAAAGAGAAGCAGAAGATAGACGGGCACAGGAGAGCAAGGAGAGACTTGACAAATTATTATCAATTTTACAAAAAATAGCAGAGAAATAACTATTTAAACAAATGAACTTCTTGAAAACTTGAATTTGTAGTTTAATAAATATATTAAAATGAGGTACAGTCTAGATTCATGGAAATTGTTTATTTTTTAATTTAAATAAGTACAAATATCTTAAATTACATTATTTTATGTTTGGTTTTGGTTCAGTTCATTTTATAACAACATTTTTAAGTAATGCATGTCAAGTTATTTACAATGACAACTGCAGAATTAACTTCAGTGACCTATTCCTGGAGAACATTTTATAATAAAAAATAAGACAGTGCTTAAAACTTTTAAGGCAAGATCAGAGACATGTGACTATTCTTCTGGATGGCAAGTGAAGCATCACACATGGAGTCCTGCAGAGGGTATTGAGGTGGTCATCCACTGTCCACTCCGTCGTCCAAGTAGGTTTACAGGGCTGGTTCAAATGACGACTGCTGTATCACTACATTATAGACAGTGATCCAAAATTAAGTAATGGTTCAAAAGAATTTAGTACTACAACTAAATTATCATGCTGGTAATACTGTGGTGCAGAGAGGTTTACATACATTAAAAATAATTATATTTACTCACCTGCAAGTAGTCATGGTCTGGTTGAATCTCCTCCAGAGCAGACACCTCGGCAGAAAGTTGGTCCCGCCAAAGAGCACCACTGACTGCCTCCAAACCTGCTTCCCCCTCATCTTCTGCAACTTCTGCCTCATCCTCTGGTGCCATGACATCACCAGCTCCAAGGCAGATGTTGTGAAGGATGGCACATGCTGTTATTACCTGAAAACAGTGGGAGAATATATTGATCGATAGATCTATGTACATAGATAGATAGATAGATAGATAGATAGATAGATAGATAGATAGAAACTGGACGAATTGACACACTAGCCAGTACTTACATGTGGTACAAAGGTGTGGTGCACCTCCAGCGCTTGTAAGAAAATTGACCGGAATCTTGTTTTCATCATCCCAAAGGCACGCTCTATAATAGAACGTGCTTTTGAGTGATGATTATTGAAGCGCTGGACTCCCACACCTTGTAGTGGTCTTTTGTACGGCGTGATGAGGGGGAGTGGCTGTTGCAGACATGGGTACCCTCCATCTGCAAGGATGAAATGCCCCGGAGGAGGATAAACTGACTGCCGGTAGAGTGGACTGTGCCGCAGTACCCTAGAGTCATGCACTGACCCAGGCCAGCCGACGTATGCGTCAATGAAGCGGCCCTGATGATCAGACACGGCTTGTAAAATTATTGATGGGAATAATTTTCTATTCCTGTAGCACTGACCATCAGGGCCGCTTGGGCACCTGATATGGATGTGGCAGCCGTCAATTGCACCCACAGCCTTTACAAAGGCTCTGTGGTTTGCCAGCCCTGCAAACCCACGGGACACTGCATTCAGGTCCTCTTCTGTTTTTGGAAGGTGGATGACCTGGTGGCGAATGTCAACCAGCTCCTCTGTAACCCTATGGACAAGGTTGTGGACAGTGGACCGAGGCATCCCAAACACTTTGTAGACCACTCTGTAGGATGTTCCACTTCCCAACCAGAATAGGAAAACTAAGGTCTCAATAGTTGCACCCCATCCATGTCGCCGATCTTGGTTGAGCAGATGAAGGAGCCTTGCCAAAGATTCCCTGCTCAACTGAAAGTCCGGCTTGGTGTCCTCATCACAAAAAAAAAACGGTCCAGGACAGGTATTTTGAGGTTAATTCTGCAGTACAGGGATTTGGTCTAGGTAAGGAGAGGAAGGAGAAGAAAGCATATTTAAACATATTTATTTTCACATTAAAGTATTTTTTTTAATTGTAAGTGATCAAAGCAAGTAAAGTACTACATAAGGTAAAACAGAGAAACAATGAAATGTTAAAAAAAATTAAAAGCTATTTAATTTAACCGACTAAAAAAGTGTATCATTCAATCAAATGAAAAACTAAGATTTATTATTTAATATTATTATTTATTATTTACGTATTAACGTACGTATTTAATGTTAATAAGTGTTTCATTTTATTAGCTACACAACAGGCTGTGAATAAAAGAAATATAATTCACCTGAACGTCGTTTTTCAATCGGAGATATAACACATATCTGCGCCGACGAAACAAGGTCATAAACTGTTCGAATATGATGTAGGCGGACAGAAAACAACAGATCGCATCGTTATCCATCTTCAGCTCAGTGCAGGGCAGCTCAAAAAGTGATTTCAACGCTGTCACGGTTGCTAAGGAACATGAGTTACGCTGAGTTGGGGGCGGGGCCAGTTGGTGAAGGCTGGACCTGTCCGAATCCACAGATATTTTTCTTCCGGTCTTCGTTTATCGCGTCCTTCGAAGGATGCAGACCCTGAATTTGGACACAGCCTACGTGTTCGAACACCAGCAGTAATGGCGGCCAAGGGCGAGCAGAGCTATTAATAGTGTGTGTGTATTATGCTTTTTGAAAATAAAATAACTTTTACAAAGATATTATGCGATACATTTGTTGTGTAAACCTGAATTATGCGCTCGGTTTATTAACATATAGCTTAATTACCAACATGTTCGGACGGTTCCGGACTTATCCGCTCCCCTGCAGCCGCTGGCTCGTCTCGCCCGCTCTGTCAGTTGACCGGGTCATCGGGTGCGGCTCGTTAAGGCTCGTTAAGCCGAGAGAGAACGACCGTCTCCCGGCACATTGCTTTCAAACTCCCGCTGGTTTTCGGCAAAGAGTTAAAAGCAAAAATAAGACTATATCTAATGTTAATGTTTGCTAATTTTCTTGTTACTATTAACTACAAGTACATTTATTTAAAGTTGGTGCTGAAAGTAATTCAGCACTAAGTTAGTGTTTAAGTTAAGTTTTACTTCTAAATTAAATTATGTGTCAATCAATAAATCAAGCCTACAACCCTCCCCTTAATCATTTCCAAGTAAAATTTCTTTCAGAAGGTAGTAAATTAATCTGATAGCAGACTTTATGAAGTTGTCAAAAGTCTAAAATAATTACTGCCAAGGTTTCTGGGATTCTCATTTTTGTCTCATCAAATAATTAGGACCAAAAACAGAGACTTTCTGTACTGAACTGCGAGAAATGCTTGCCCAGCCACTGGTCACTGACATGATGGAAACATTCGCACAGTCAGTGTAAGGTACTGTGGTAACGCTGTACAATTGAAGCCAAGGGCATCATGCAGATGTTAAAAATGGTGCGAGAATACAGCCTTGAGGAACCCCACATGTAATTAAATACGTTGCAGCAAAAAAAAAAAAACTAGTTTATTTCAGTTCAGTATGCATTTAAATATTAGATGGCGATTAGCCTCAAATGTAAGTTCATCAATCACCTCACTAAGGTAAGCCAAAGACAGATGACTCTTGACAAAACCAGATTATTGCGCTAAGAAAATTTAAGAAAAGACAGAAAAGTAGTTAAATGCCCCTCAGTCGTTTCTCAGCGTACCATCTTCATTCCTCTGCAAGCAAGCAGAGCTTTATCAAACTAATCAGGGCGACTGAGGAATGAGGTCAGATGCTTGTCAAAGCGAGAGAACCGCAGGCAAAACGTTATGATGAGGACCTGAGATTGTGAGATTGTGGGATTGGGGGAAGACTTTTATTGTAACTTTGAAGTTGCTCCGCATCCTTCAGATGCTTCGCCGACTAGAGAGGCCGTGTGCGCAATTTGAACTCGAGATGGTCCGGACTTTCAGCTAAATCAGACGGCAGTTTCAAGAGATGGGAACGATAACGATGCACCGCGTCTGACTGCACGATTCATCTCGAAGCGAAGGGCCAGGTGTGTCTCTGTGTCCTACTTTCTCCGACCGTATAAGGCTGTGTCGATTATTTGGTCTGTAAAAGAGGAAGCAAAAGTAGAAAGAGTAACTAGAAAAAGTTTTTATAGTGAAAATCACTTCTTGAGATTTGCCAATATGCCAAAATTGCAGCACATAACTGCAATGTGAAGGAATTATTTTCTAAGTTTGAAAAGGGAACCATACATTTATATTTAGCCTCCTTTCCTTTGACGTCTCTAAATAAAATCCAGTGCAACCACCTGTCCTCATAAATCTCCTGAACAGTAGAGACCTCATATGTCTAATTTAATCTAAATATAAATGCAGTAAACACGTGAAAAGGAGATATGGGAGAAACATCTAGAAGTCCTAGAATGGCCCATCCAGATCTAGATCTTATCTATCCAGAACATATGGCAAAACTTATACATTGCTGTTTACATAATGTTTTTTTTCTAGCCAGACTGATTGAACTGATTGCAAGGAAGAAGTGGCAATTTTTTTTTGGTTTCTAAAATAAATGTTGCTGAAAGAGCTATAGATTTGTATTTTTTTTTTTTTTGCACAAAATATAAACAGTGTAATTCTTACACATTTTCTTGCAGGACTTTTCCTCTATCATGTCAAACATGTTTCAAATTCAGCAGATACACAAAGCAAATCGCTCAAACCATATCGTTCCACTGAACCATGCTGGTTTGGATAGTTTTTTCTTTTCACAAATGAAAATCATTTGAATTTGCTTGATGGGTCAAACAAACAAACAAAAAAGCAACAATACATTTCTACATTTTCACCGCACCGTAATCTAATCGGCAGGGACAAAATAAAAAGTTGCGGTAAATGTGGGTTGAAATGATCTTCACCACAAGCACTCTGAAAGATGGTGAAATCAGAGCCGGTGAGCTGAAGGGAAGAAGGAAACGAGTCTGGCAATGAAAAAGAGCTCCAGCTTCAAGGTGAAGGGTGGTCAGATTGATAGCAGCCTGGACAGGTATAATAGACTCAGCCTGTATTATAGCATGATGAGGTCAAGATCACAGACCCCATGCTCTACCAGGACACATACAGAGACACACACACACACACACACACACACACACTTCTCCCAATCACATCAGTTCAGTCGGCATCAAAAACTTATTGCTTTGCAGAATTATGACCGATGTTTGATGTTGGAAAAAACACGCTTTAGACAACCATTTGTTCATATTTCCAGCATAAGTAATGAGTAAATTATCATCAGAGCTAACAAACTCATTGCCAGAGGTATTAAACTCAGAAAGGGGTTTAAAAATGTTTTCGTTTCATTTCCATTTGCTTCAGGTTTGCCGTACCTGCTGGAGGTCGAGGGATCATTTGTCTGAAAAATAACACATACGCAGCTTGCCGCTGCCCGGGTAAATGCTATCCATCACTGCAAATGAGATCATTAATTTTTCTTCCCTCAATCCCCCCCGATTCTTTTATTTTTTCCTTTGGTCAAACTCAACAACATAATTCTACAGTTGGTGCAGCTGCAGTCCGTCAGCTCTCCCGCCACCCTGTGTTTGACGTCTCAAAGTGAACTTCGCCATTCTCGTTGCAACGACAATCAACAGATGGCGCTGGGACTCGCGAGCATATTCTCATGAAGGCGCTACGAAACGTCCAATTATGTTTTCTGGATCGGTTTGTCACGACGTTCCAGCTCCCTGTACTTCCTGCATGATCTCTTTGCTTGTTCAAAGTGTGTTCAAAGTTGGGAATGTTTGTGATTATTTGCACCTGTGGAATTAAAGCCATAAAGAGGAAAAGAAAAGCTTTCTTCCATGCCTAATAAACCGAGATGAAGGGCGACTTGTGCAACGGTCAATTTTTTTTTTATTGGGACAAAAACAAACAAAAATGCAGCACTTATTGGAGTTTAAAAGTTTGAACGTTCTCCTGGGCTGTTTATGTCCTGACACTCACCCAACAGGCCTGCGCTAATGAGAGCAAAGGCAGCCAAAGTAAACGTGCAACAGAAAACATTGCAAGTCCAACGCAAAATGAAAAGCTTAAACTTTCAAAATCCGCTTTTGCATAGTTTTTCTTTATTGCTTTTTTTCCTCCCCCCTGCTTCTGGTCGCCGCCGGAGGTTTATTTACCAGTGTTTACTCTGGTTTTATGCAGCCAGTCTGAGATAACTCGCTGTAATTAAGCTTTGCTAATTCATCATTTAAACCAAAACCCTTCACACAGAGCAAAGATTCATTCTGGAATATTTTGTGCCCTTTTTCGGGTCTCGCTCAGAGGGAGGTGGAAGGAGAGCTGAAGTCGAAGTGAAACATGGGAAGTGTTTTTGTGAAGCCCCTGTCTGCACCGATCGATCCTTTGTGTCCATTTGTTTCAATGTTAAATACATAGTTCCTGCTGTCACAAATGGAGCCATGCAGCAATGGTGTTAAACCACAACAAGAGCAATCTAACAAGATGATGCCCAATGTTTGCACAGTCATATTACAGTAAAAAAAAACATATTTGTGCTTCTATGAAAAACAAATGTATTTTTTGAATGCATTTCCTTGAATTTACAAGAAAAATTCATGTCATTGAGTTGCAAACTAAATACTACATATACAATTTGTAATACTTAATGATTAAGATGACGCCTAATCAACACCTTCCTGCCTAATCATACTACAGCCTAATTTTAGATCAGTCTTCAATCCTCTCTTTTCCAATTAGCACAGCAATAATAACAACATCCTTAAAGCATAAACAAAAGGTCAGGATCTGGTTATGAGCAGTAGCAGTCAACTCCCTTTGTGTTTTCATTTAGTATAAATCCAGGTTAGCTAAGTTGGCACTGACAGTAAAGTTGACAAGAAAAATAGAACATGCAGCGTTTCTGGTATGCTATACACACATTAGCTAAATTTGGCCAATGTTAGATATTAGATTAGATTAAGCACACAAAACATAAGATAAAATATTAGACAAGGTATCAAAATAGATTTGGTGACATTTAATAGTATGAAAAAGCTGAAAATTATACCGATACCTCTAACAATCTTTTTTGTCTTTACAGTCAGGATGGGTGTAAAGTAAAATTATATTTTGACACTATTAGCTATATATTAAAAAAAAACTACCAGTAACACAAACTGTCTGCATGAACAGAAATTTGTTCATTTATCAGTATTAGTTTCAGCAGAATAATGTACAATAAACAACATATGCTACTTAAAGAATAGTTGGAAAAATAAATTGGTGGTTTACACAGGCACCCGGAAAATAAAACGTCTTGAGAGGAAAGTGATCTTAAACAAAAGAGATTTTCCCACAACACACACACCTGAGGATGAAAAGCAAAACATGACGTCTTCAATAATGTGGAAAATATTAACTGAATGTATGTGGCACATCTTTGAATCCTGGGTCGTTAGAGTACAATCAGATTGAGCAAATAAAAATTCAATTTGAGCGCAACGGGCAACGTTTAAATTCAAAGTCTGACCGAGTTGGAGAATCATTTTAATTAACTTAAAACAATCCAAAACTCTCAAACAAGCCCCTCACCGACATGTAAACCAGTCGTACACAGTAAAAAAAAAATTACGTAAAAAAACAGGAAAATGTCCTGGTAATTTTCTGCCAGTACATTTTCTGTTTTTTCACGGAATTTCCAGAATTTTTTCCCGTAATTTCACATTTTTCCCCCGTAATTCAACAGCTTTTATATGTTAAATTTTAAACGCATAAAACTGTTACATTTTCAGGACATTTTCTGTGTTTTTTTTCTTCCAGAATTTCCATCAAAATATTTTCCATAATTTAACAGTTTATGTCAAATATGCCAATATTTTGTTAACCCAAAACTGAAATTCTCTCTTTTTACTCTGTCTTTTGTGATTTATCCACAAACTTTTAAAAAACTTTGGACATTTCTAAATACTTTTGTCTTCCAAACATTGAAGTCTGTATGCTATACCATATATTAATTATAGTGTAAAATATATTAATGTATTTAATATATTCTTAGCATAATTTTGAAACAAAACTAAGTCCACAGGAAATGTAGTTGTAGAACACAAAACACTTAGTTTGAGAGTAGCTCATGCAAAGTGATATAAAAATGAAACCGACAATTTGCTGATTTTATTTTGCAATTTAAGACAATAAATTGACGTCATCTAATCTTTGTAACTAACCTTTGCTATTATACATTAAGAGCTAAACATGTTCTTGAGCTTGCTAATGTTTATCTTCTGTACATCACAACTAATTTATTGCATTTATCTATACACATTTTCAATGTAGTCTAGTCTTTGTAATCAAACCATTTTGTTAATTACTATACGATGGAACATGAAAATCATAGTTGTAAACAGAACCGACATATTTCAAAATAAATGCCGAAAGTCGACCAGTATGAAATACAGGTATAAATATTTAGTTAAAAATCAAATACATAAACACAGCCTAATGCCCACAAAGACGCTGGATTTATGAGTGTGTGCTCTCATTACCTCTAGTTGCTGTGAACATAAAACAAAACAGTCCATTTTATGTTTATGTTCTGCAAAAAAAGGTTAATCCAACTCTTAGGTCCAGTCACCAAGAGCTTGAAATGTTCTGTGACCAGTTCTTGTGCTTCGCAAAGGTTCTTGGTGCACCAGGTCTGATGAATCATGTTTAAACTTCAAAAGGCTCAAATTTTCCATGGATTCCCGTTCAGTTCATTAAAGGACTTGAACCATGTTGGTGGAATGCAAAGCTGATTCTTCACCTTCGTCTGCATCGTCTTAGTCGACCTCGTTCAGGGTTTGAGCCCAGAAAATCTATAAACAAAGAGAATGAATACTCAAGTTTAACACAGAAACACTTCATGTTATAAACATACTTTTTACAAAACGCTTCTAAATCACATTACAGCAGCAGATCACCTTTCTCATCAGCATCTCACCAAATTCTTATAGCTCTTTGACAAACAACATTGAGTAACTGATGAATTGTGACAGATAAAA